>JAPYZH010000193.1:57500-218518 GCA_030523085.1 Meteorus colon | reverse complement strand
TTTTTTTTCAAATCTTTTATATTTTATTTGTATTTGTTGTTCAAGGAAGAAACCGCTCTGTTTGATCCGTATAAGGTATTCCACGAAATATGATGATTCGTTAGGGGAGTTACACCATGACGTCGAGACGGCAAGGTTGTATCTTACAAGTCACACCCAGTTATATAATATAAACGCTGTGAATGATTCTGATTTCCATTCCGTGGCACATATCAATTTATTTTTCCTTATTTTCGTCCGTGAATCTTCACGAATTGGTTCATACTTCATGCACCATCACTTCTATTAGTTCTCCATCGCTCTCCTAATTTTTTTTTCATAAGTTACCCGTTATGTACACAGCAATCACATTATTCCGTAACGAGCATTTAAATGACATCCATTTTGATACGACTTCTTTCTTGATGTTGACTTCTATTTTCCATTTATGTATCAATCACCACAATGATTTATTTTTGTTTTTTGTTTTTTTTTTATAATAAAATACACATTCATGTCGTTACAGTAGTTTAGCTAAATGCTTTCGAGTCACTTTCGAGTGCACGGACAAACTAACATCGTTCGTCCGTGACTAATACTATTGTTTTTTTTATTCGTTCACTCACATTTTCCCATGTATCATATTATTTACAATCCATACGAATCAATAATTAATTAGATTAAACTGTATTCCCTTTTTTCCTCACCACAATCAGTTTTATTTCTTCTTTGTAAAAAAAATTTATTAATAATTCATGGACATGAAACTTTGTTATTTCATGTTCATCATATTTTTTTTTAAATTTCAAACTCTCGAGTCACTTTTGCGCTGAAGTCTATCACTCCTTCTCAGTCATGCAAAATCATCCAATCGCTTCCGGTGAAGACGATATACTCCGAGAGACGATTATTGAAATTAGTTTCACATTGAGATTTAACTAAAATCGCAATTTCATAAGCTGATAAGAACGGCGCATTTATTTACAAATTGTTTTTCTTTCCGTTTTCTGATTTATGACACGAAATAATGATAAAAAATTATCATCAATCGGATCAAAGCGTACAATCCCGTTGCTTGCCCAAGCTGGAGTTGCTTTATTTACACTGCCATATAAGATTTACAATCGATTCTTGATGCTCATCAACCATCTATGGGTCTCGATGAATCAATTTTAAGGCATTGTTTTTTGGTAAGTTTTTTATATTCTTTTGGTTTTCTCAGTCACACCACGTTTCTAATTAGTTGTGGTGTCTGGGCTCGTTATTTGTTTGTTTAATTTTTCTTCCATTAAATAGTTGAGTGGCAGTAATGGGAAAGGTCGAGTGTGATTACTTGATAAATATTTGTATAATTCCCCGTCGATTATATATTTACAGTTGATTAATTCATAGAATGGAATTCACTGGGTATGTTCGATCCACTCCAGAGGCCTATAAGTGAAATTGTAGTGTACCATTTAATTGAATATTTTTTTATTAATTTAGTTTTGCTTTGTTTATTCACTCGATAACACGACCGCGTTGCGGGAAAGCGTGACAATTATAACGATGACGATTCCATTGCGCTCTTGTTTTTTATTCATCACTAAAACTTTATCATAGTCATGTGCGTAAGGATGAGCGTAATTTTGGGGGCCGAACGGTACTTGGCGCTCGACTGGTAACCGCGGCCCCGTATGTCATACGACCGCTTCTTCCCTCTTGAAATTGATATTTTGCGATGCGCAAAAGTCACGTGTAAATGGAATACAGTTGAAAAGCTTACACAATTCACACTCGTACACTGGTACATTGTAAAATAAAGTGAGTAATAGGGCAAATAGACCAAATATTAAGACAAGACAAATCCAGATAAGAAGTATTTTACGTCGTCGATCGTAATGGCCAAATGATATGAATGGCATTAGGGCATAGGAGGCAAGAAAACCAAAAATAAAACCGAATAGATGAGCATAGTTGTCGACCCATGGCAATATACCGAGAATAAGAAATCCAACAAGAGTTAAAATTAATTTGGCAAGCGCTCGTCGTGGATGTCTCAACATCGGCCAGGAATTGAGAACTTCAACAACCAGTGTAGCAAGTAGAGCAAAGTGAGCACCAGCTGGACCCACCTGTGAAACAACAACCCATCATCACACTCTAATTATATGTAATGTCATTCATTAGTAACTTCAAAGTTTAGCTAGTGTTGCTATTCACAATTGAGGTATCGCATGGCAACATCGTTAATTTCTACTTCCCTGTTGTATGGAGGAAAATCGATGAGTTGACTTAGTTTAATGATGGACAATTAACAAAAATGGTTGATTGTTGCTCAGTTGTTGGATCAAAATTTTTGTGATAGGGGAAACCCATTGCGGGATGACTTGATAATCACATCAAAGTAATATTGAATTTCATAATTCGTTTCGCATTTGTTGCCCATCATCATTGATAATAGTTTTATGATATTGAATATGATTTGGATTGAATACACTACCTCAGCTCTGTAAGGAATAAATAGGGCACTCGCAAGATTTCCAGATAATGCGCCCGTGAAATATATTAAGGCAATCCTTAGAGAACCCGTCAACTTCTCCAGATCTCTCATTAAATAATACTGAACGAGTAGAGTGATGGCAAGATGAAGAATTCTATAAGCAGAATAAGCAATTTCGATTAAAATAATCATTCATATAGCAGCAATCGAATAATCCAATGAAATGGTTGGGAATATACCCGGCAT
Source organism: Meteorus colon (assembly GCA_030523085.1). Taxonomy (NCBI): domain Eukaryota; kingdom Metazoa; phylum Arthropoda; class Insecta; order Hymenoptera; family Braconidae; genus Meteorus; species Meteorus colon. The sequence goes on along the minus strand of JAPYZH010000193.1, from coordinate 215,811 downwards.
GAAGAAATGTTGCAGTGAATAACCGATAAAATTGATCGGGCCATTCAGGATGTAGAAAAGGTATCATTCCACACACATCATGAAGACACTCGACTTGGGAGCACAACGATGCTTCTTCATGAAAATATCCATGTACAAAGTCGCAGTATTCCTTTGTGGTAATCCTGCACATTCCGTGAATTCCAATGCAGCAGGGGTGCCCGATGACTTCGCATACCATATGTTCCGCCATTTTATCTTTATACCGTCCAATTGGGAAGTTATTGTTTCCTTGTGCCCGGCCATTATTACTCCTGATGGATAAATGGCGTTGAAGTAAGTCTCGAATATTGATAATGAAAACTTGGTTGAATTTACTTACCTGAATCGTTGACTGAATGGATTTGTTTTGCGACAAATGGGCCACTTGGTGATATCATCCGGCCATTCATAAGGCGCAATACTCGCCGGTGCATCGCAAAATTTTGGATCCAAGCCACATACCGAACCGCTTATTCGTCCACCAGGTCCACTGTCACCTGGACCCCATTTTTTCCACGTAGAGATTGTATTCTGTAAATTAGTTGAATGAATCAGTTGGGCATATTATGTAATAGATTTGATTGTATTAATTGAACGAATAATGTATGTATCTGATTAAATTCTATCATTCCATGACGTTACAATGAGATTGTATTTACTTCATTAACTGTGACTGTCGATCTCACTCCCCGGACCAGTTGGTATGCATGAGAAACAATTTAATTATAATAATGGACAGTTGGTCGATATTATGATTTCTTTGTGGATATGTTAGGTATGAATGTGTATATGTTCGAGAATATTGAGCAGATGAAAAAACTCACTGAACAATCGGCTTTACTCGATTGTACACAACCCGAATCATCATTTCTGATGCAACAAGCCGTGTCACGCTCCCGTTCCCGCCATACGTCAATTTCCTTAAGAATTTTGATGTCTCGTCGCATGCAGGGCGCAAACTTAGCGCCTAAGTGAATTAAGTCGGCTGCTCTCGGACCGATCCAAAAGTTGGCCGGCTCTTGGTAATCCACTTGTTGCAATGATAGACTTGTCACAAGAACCTAGAAATAAACCATTGTTAAACACATTTGAATCGATAGCCATTTCTTTCGTTGTTATTGCTGTTAAGGATCCTATTGGAAATATTCAACGAGAATATAGTGTATAAATATCTCAGTTATTTTGATTTTTATCATTCTCCTCGTGTTTTGCACACAATTTAATTTGGATAAAAACTAACGGAGGGAAGTATGAAATCGTAGATGGAAATTAGAAAATGTTTTTTTGTGCATTGAATTATTATGTTTTCATACTGACCAAACCAGATCGGTGATCAAGGTCGATACCTATTGGTCCGAAACCGTAACATGCCAATGAGATGATGAGTACAAGCACTTGAACTGTTGTTATCCAGTATGTGAAAAAAGGCCGGTGATCCTCGATGTCATCCAATTGCTTTCTCACATGAGGTTTTTGTGCTACACTTCGGCGGAATGATCTCCTACAATCATTATCAATCATATTAAAACCAATAGATTTTGTGACAATTATGCTTTCAGTATTACATTCATGTTATGAAAATCTGAAATAAGGATTGGAATAACGATGACTCGCTCCTTTTTCGGCATATTGTTATGTGTTTTTCGACATATTACATGAACATTTTGTCTGGAGAACGAAATCAATATTTCAGATGCAGCCACATTGAAATTCTAAGCGAAATTACTTCCAGCGTGATTGTTGACATGATTACACTCTTTGTGCGCATTTGAAAGGAGAAAATTGAATTATGAAAGAAGGACCTGTCATTGTATTCGCGAGTGGCCTAAATTCGCGACTTGGCGTTATATTCGCGAGTGGCTTAAACAAAAAAATAAACAGAGGGAATAAAAAACGACTGGGCAAGTTAAATGGGCCGATCACCCAATTCATTTGGGAATTAAGAAATTATAACAACCAGTTCAAAATTAGGTGTCCTGATAGGAGCCCAATTGCTTATTCCTTGAAAATTAACATACGATTCAGGGGAAATTTCTTTGGCATCAACTATACATTTTATACCATTACTTTCAGCGATGTGGCGCTGTTTAATTTGAGAATACTATTATATCGTAGGAAATCGTGTTTGAATTTTGCTCCTAATTTTCTATTATCTCGCCAAGACATCACTGTTCTTGGTTTTAATATGTTTCAAACGAAAATTTGTTAGTTTTTTGAAATACCAATTACTGTTCCAAAGCTCTAAACAATTTTCGAGGGAATTTCCTCTAGTAATGGTCCACAACGACCAAAGTAAAATAAATAATTAATTTTTACTGTGGCAGCCAATGCTGAATGAACGTCAAATTCCATCACTCACTGTTAATGATTTTGAACTAACAATCATAATTCTATTAGAATGAAATTCTCTCTCGTGTTATTATTGTCATCCCTACTGTCAATGATATATTACACCTTATGAATATTTTCTACACTGAAAAAATTACCGTTAGCGTTACCGAGTTAATGTAGAGGAATACTAGAGAAATATAGCATAGAAAAAAGGCGATTCGTTGCCGTCCAAATGTAAAGATTACTTCATTAAATCTCATTTTTAAAACTACAGTTGTAAGCGTTGACATTTTAGTTGCCAATCGTAAATTCAATGTGTCTATTTTATGGTATAATAATCTTCACGCCATTACTATTGCATATATTTTCAAAAGAGGACAAAGCACAGGTGCGAACGTTTTAGTTCACGCCACGCACGCAACAAGCGCGTTAACATTTTCCATTGAATGAGGTCGATGTTGCATTACGAGCTTTCACCATTTCCATATACCAACACCGGCTCCAGATCTACCACTACCACCGACATACACCACCTGAACATGTTGATGTTCAATCGCACGCAACGTGCCATTCAAACGACTCTCTAATTGCTATGCACTAGGACCAAGTTGACTCGCTTATCGTTATTGACATAAAATACATATACATTTTTTTGATTTCATCAATTAGTTCTATAAGTTATGGATATACACCTGTCCATGTATGAATGAATCATGAATTATTAACTGACCCGAAGAATTTCCCAACAATTCCCATGCCATATTGTCGTCGATTACTGTTATCAAACACTCGATCAATTGTATTTGGTGATATCCTTGTTCCACCTGTCATTTCCCTCGTTAAAATGATACCCTCTTCCCGTTGTTGTTGTTGTTGTTGTTGTTGTTGTTGTTGCTGCTGCTGCTGCTGCTGTTGTTGTTGTTGTTGCTGCTGCTGTTGTTGCTGTTGTTGTTGTTGTTGTTGTTTTTGTTGTTGTTGTTGATCGGATACTAATCTGATGTCATCAGTTCGTCTCGGATCATGTCGTGACCTGTGCCAACTCGTCGTTCTGTAAACGCTTTTCTCATTAACGATAGATGCGATCTATTTGAAGCGAACTACCGCCTTTACTGGCAAATCAAAGTGCCGAGAATTTCAGGTTCAGCGATAAAGTGCAGAAGCAATTAGAAAATAGTAGATTATAATATATATGTATTCACAGAATATTGTTCAACCAACGTCAAATTGAAATAAAATTGGATATTTAATGCATTAGCTGATTGCATAGATGGCAGTTTAAATTAGTGATAGATATGAAGAAATAACTATGAATTAATTTACCTCGATGTGTAATGGTCCCTCGTGATTGCACGCGGTCGTCTAATTTGTTGTGATCCATCTATTGATATTCTGTCGTCTTTTTGTTGTGTAAATCTGTACGCGCGAAAGAAAAAATGAATAAAATCAATGAATCGAATTAAAACTCAATATTCAAATACTGTACGGTGACTCTACAATTCTTTTTGTTTTCATATTCTTTTTCGTTCGAATGCTCTGTGCACCACTCGGGAAATAATTTTTTTCCCTCTCTTCACATCATCATTCTCCGAGTTTTAATCGTAGTCTACCACTTGACGGGAAGGGTCGCGCAGCATTCTCGTTATTCATCATCGTTGCTATTCATGTTATTCATCATTATTCATATATGACACACCTAAACTCACGGAAAAAAATTTTTTTCACTGCACAAACATTGCATATACATGTGCATAAATATATATTGCACCGATAGTTTGTGATATTATTCAAGCTTGCTTCATTTAGCAGACGTTTCATCGTATATTTTCGTTCTAATTTTTCTTTTGCACTCTTGTAACTTAATCCTCAGAAACAGTCAAAATTGATGTGATATGCATGGAATAAGGAGTTCAAACTGATATATGAGAAATTTTTTTTTCACGTACCCATCTAGTTCTTCAGCATTATCGCCGTCAATGGTACGATCCAGAGTACGCCCTGTATTATCTGAACGATCAGCGTTTGACGACGTGACCTCATCGTCCTTGGCGGCATTCAATGTGGTTTGATCCATTAGGATTTGCGGTGGTTGCTGATGGGAGATAGTTGTTTGAGGTGTTGGAGGTGGTCGCTGGAAAAATGCCGCCTCTTCTTCATCCTCATTGGCAGTATGCTCATCGTGAACGACGTTTTCTGTGGAGCTTGCTTCCGCCGGTGACGTTGTAGATGCCACGCTAGGTGGGAAGCTACGAGATTCAGGTCGAGTCATCGATCGCTCACGTGGCCGTTGTCGTGTTAGTGTCTGCAAGTACAAAACATTTATTAATTAGGATAATTTCATTAAGCAGTATTGTGATTTTGAGGATATGAAAAAGTTAGTTGACATAGTTAGAGAATGAACATTCATAATATTCACAATTACATAAGAGGTCGTAATCAGTTTTTTTTTTCTCAAATACTTTATGGCTCAACGTGTTTAGATTCAATGAAGAGCATAACGGTAAAATTCGGAGCACAGTTTGGCATGAAAATTTTCATGACTGTTATTCTTGAAATTCCGGGTCAAACGGTGCTTCGAATGGTGGACCATGAATTATTGGAGTGATCGAACTCTGAACGATTTTTTTTCCTTTTCATTTCAAACTTGTGTAGAAGAAGAATTTATTTTCTAGGAAACTTCTGATCTAATGACTCAAGAAGAAAAAGAGATGGCTGCATGGAATCAAACTTTTCATCCCATCAGAAAAATGATTCCGATCCCTTGTTAAACTCCATCAAAATCCAATAATTACTTTTCGAAATATCATCTCCAGTATTATGAGAGCAGCAGGTGTTGCATTATTTTTTGTGCGTTGCATATGAGACTCAATAGACTTTCAAGAAACAAATTGTAGTAAATTTCCGAGTAATATTGCCAAAATCTGAAACTTGGATTCCTTTTTTCCACTCAATTGGTTGATGCAACAATTAATGTCTCTAGACGTCCATTTTTCCACACGAATTTTTCATTCCAAAATATGAATTCGTTTTCATACTGTTTTTCATTCGGAATATTATCATCGAACAGTTGCACAGGCTGTCATTAGAGTTGTATTTTCCACTAATCCTGATTGGTAATCGATATTGTTGTTTGAATTTATTCTGATTTATAGTCGATTTTTAGTTGTTGTTTTTTAGCGCTTCATACAGAGAGTGAAGTTTTTTTTTATTGAGAACGAGTTTTCTTAATACATGTCTTGGACTGGAAATGAAATATTCAATGAATGAAAATTGTGTATTGTTTCATCTATTATAGAATGTTGGGAGTTTATATATAGACACCTGTGTAAGATATACAGTGCACTCTTATTGAAAATGTGTTTCAATGAATAATTTTTTGTCTTCTGGGTTGAAGCCTCGATAAGTAATTAAATAAAAAAAAAACTATTTATGTTTTGAAAGAATTTGAGTAGTAACCTGATCAAGAACTCGTTCAATTTTTCAGTGCACCGAATTGGAGAATTAGAAACTTATGTCAGGCAGTCGGAAAGATGTGCAGCCATTCCATTATCTGAATAATAGATCTTTCGGTATACATCATTGAAGAGAAATAACTCCTTGATTAACACATCATGATCGTATGTATACATGCATTGCAATGATTTCTAATAATTGATAGTGTATACATGTGAAGGTGAAGAAAAAAAAATAATTCTTGAAACATTTAGGAGTTGACATTGTAACTTTTATGAAGTGATGAAGAGTAGCAAAATTCCATGTTTTAGGAACCAACTTGAATTAATATTTTATGCAAAAAATTGCAATGAAAAAAGGAGCTATTCAGCGATTGTTAACGTTATATCGATCAGAAAATTCCCATGTATGAAAATATCATTTAATAGCTCATAAATCAAATCATAATAAATAATTCACGAGTAATTGCTATCTATTCTTATATCAGATGTAAAAAAAATTGCGCTTTTCATCATTTTCCACATTATTTTCCACCCTTCTTCAGCATAAATTTGACAGTGAATTTTCTGCATGGAGTTGCAAGTGGTCGTGATATTCAGGTTATCGTCAACACAACACAGACAATAAATAAAAATATTTGTCATAAAATTCATCGAAACTGAACCTTTGTGGTATTTCTTTTTTCTCTGGACACATAACAGATCCCAAGTGGTACATTCAATTTACCGTTTTCTCTCTGGTGGTTCTGGATCTTTCGCGATATTGCCAACGACAATAGCGAGCAATTACCTCAGTGCCACTCAATAATAATTGTTTTCCCCCTCTTTATTTTTGTAGCACCGTTCTCTATTTCTACCTCATTCTGTAGCTGCATCTCGCTATTACATCTCCCATACTCTGTCACACATACAACAATATTGCATTACATTTTCTGGTATAAAAACTTTCGCAATACGTATATTGCTTTTTTTCATAAAGCCCACCGCCAATGCATATCCATACCATTGGAACTTTTTCACCCAGAAAATAAAACATTTTAAGTCCAACGGAAAGCATTACATTTTCACTATTTGCTAACTTTCCACCGTGCAGTTGCTGGTATATTCAGAGGAGTAAGGTGAAGTAGTAGTACATGCGGGAATAATCAGCCAGTTTTTCCGTATTCGTGTTTCATATCCCTGAAATGACGTATAGACATGGTAGAGGTCATGATATCTCTACCCTATTTCCGTGAGGCAAAGCCAGCACAAGAATTTGAAAGTCAATAAGGTTTCGCTGTGCAATAAACATGAGAATGATAAAGATGAAAACAAAAAAAATTTATGAATATATAAATAAAATGGATAAAAATGAGAACAAAAATTTGATGTAAAACCGACACAAATATGCATGCATTTATATACTTGTTGTTATTCATTTATATTTTTATTTTCATTTTTTTCTTTTTCAATTTCCATCGGGAATTGGAATTTTTATCTACAACTGTACACTTATTTGAATACATATGTATTGTGTGCCATGGAATGAAAAAAAAAAAAAATCGCAATATTACGCTACCCTTAAATTACAATACAATTTAATTGCAATTCTACCGAGGAAATTCATTACGATTCGGCAATTATACCGGTTCGCATTCGGGGTTGCTCATAAAAAGAAAATTTTATGTTCAAATATCGTTTTAATAATTATTTTCTTTGCATACGTTGATATTGTTATGGCTTCATGTTATTTGGAATAGAGTAATCGGACACTGTTTAAATAGGCTATCGATTAAATAATTTGGATCAATACCCATGACATTTTTTCTCAATGGATGGCAACATTATGTCTTTTACTGTTGACAATATGAATATCAGAAGGATTATAAATTCTCATGAAGATACCCATGTCATTTTGGTTATCAAAGGCCAATTAGATTATTGCATGCTCACATTTCTCTCATCATTCACAGTCAGCGTTTCATATTGTGGTCGACATTAACTCTGTAAACCTGAACTGCACGGTTGAAACTAAATTATCGTATATATATTGGTGCTATCATGGTATATATTCATTAAATATAATTAATGTTAAAAGCTTTTCGAGAAAACAACTGCAATACTATTTTGTTGAAAAGTTTGGTTTAGAGAGAATGAGGTAAATTACTCAAAGTGCTACATACATAGTGAAATAAAAGAATATTGTGGTGACGGTGAAAATGTTCCATGTTACGAGAAATCAACCACTTTGTTGAATATTCATTCAGTTCTACTATTGATATGTGTGCTAATTCATCATGTCAATTGACAAACGTATCTGTCAAGTACAATTCTCCAATTCTGCTCTATTTTGCATCCCTGGTGCGATGGTGATGATGATGATGGTGATGATGATGGAATTGATTATGTGATCGATTGGCACGGCAGGATTTTGTACATTATTGACAATATTTCATCTGACTATTGAGATTCGGCCAGTTGAAATATAATTGTACGTGAATTGTTCATGGTATTTCAATTTCACGATTTCATATTCCTTTTGTTTCGCTGTGGAGTAAAATGCAAAAAGAATTGAAACTGGGGAGCGATTATTCCATCATATATATATATAATTTTTAAATTCAGTGAATTTCATGAGAATATACATGTATGTTTACGCAAAGGATTATTGGACTAGGTGCATGTATATAATTCCTGAATCAAATTATTTATAGTGGCAGCCCGATGTTACATAGACTTTATTTGATGTCACCATCTTATTGAATATTTCAATTTGGAACAACTTGGAATTTTATTGTCATGGTTGTGATCGGGGAGTTGAAATTTTCTGACATATTCGCTTCTGGATCTTCATAAATTCTATTGTTTCAATTATTTTCGAATGAAATTCTAACGAAATACTGCCCAAGATGAAGTTGAATTTTTCGGGTCAACCATCCAAAATTTCTCCGGAATTGGAATTACAATTTTGTCATAATGCAGTTTATCAGAGCAATCAACTGATACTATAAAGAGCAAACTTATGATTGAGTTTTTGAACTACCCATACAAACATCAAACCGTAGTAAAATGTAAAGTGAAAATCTGTTGCAAATGAAATTTTTTTAGTTGTCTGATCCCTCACCCTCTATCTTTTCCACATATTTAGTGAGTTATTTTACTCCGTAGCTTCGTATCCTCATCCACGCTAGCCTCAACTTATTCAAATGCATACAACCGCCTTATGCAAATTCTGTAATGAATCTTTGTATAGAAAGTTTCGGTTTAAACTCTGGAAATCGTGATGCGGTGCATACACAATCGACAAAAAGTTTTTTATTGTTGTTGTCGCCTTTTATTTTTTCGTTCAACAAAATGAAAAAGTGCGGCGAATAATCTACAGAAGAAGATCATGTCATCAATAATCGATTGATGAATGAGAAAACTGGCTATAGATATGAAGATGGATAGAAATTGCAAATTATTTGTTGAAAAGTGACTGAGCCAATTGACTTTGGGTGAAATTCTGATGGGTCATCAACGATCTAGGGGACAAGTTGTAGAATAGAGCGGAGAGTCAAGTGCCTATAGCTGAGTCAAAGGTTTCGTGTAGATTCTAAGAGAGAGGGAGAGAAAGGGAGAGAATGAGAGAACGAGGAAGTGCGAGCAAGGGAGAGGGGCAAAAGCGGGGCTTGAGTTTGGAGAGTGAGGTCGAGTCCGGAAGCTGTCGGTGCCTCGTTAGGTTAATGGAAGATTTACTTCCCCTAGCGAGCTCGGACCAAGTGCTTTCAGGACACGTGGCCTTTCGGAATGTGTCAGGACAAATTAGTTTGGCCACGAGCTATTATAATTAAGGTTTTGGTTAATGAGCAGGCAAAGTTGGTTTGTAGAGAACGGTTGGACTCGTTGATAACACGTTGCTAAATGTCCAATGTTTCTATATCTCCATCAAATAAATTTGTGGGTGAGTATAACATAAGGTTTACATTAGATAATGTTCAGGGATGACTTTGGTATACATTTAGCCGAGTATTGTTGCACGACTACATCAGGGTGTTACAGAAATAGTCTACTAGAAATTCAGATAGACTCGTTGGCAAGACATATTCTCCCCATTTCATCACAATATCCTCCTCAATATAATACTGATGTCATTATTTTTGTTATATGACTTACCTCGACCATGTAATGCAGTCCCGACAGTGTCATCCGTGCCACAGATTCTTTCCTCCTTACCGGTTGTTGCCATCGTCGCAATGTAACATTCTGTGAAAAAAGCAGGAAAAAAACCAAAATGATTGGAATGAATAAAAACGATTTCATTCTAGATCAAATTGACACACAACAATTCACTTCGTTGTACTGTTGCATGAGAATTGTCTCGGGATTGTGGTGAAATTTTTTTAGACAATTTAAAAATAGTTACCAAGGCGATGAAAAGAAAAAAAAAAAAATTATTTCGCTTCACCACCAATTTCTATTTTTTACAGTTGAACTGAATTCCAATGTGTTTTCTGTTTTGTTTTTCACTCCTACTCTCATTTTGTGAGGTTCAATTAATTACATGAACAAATGTGGACAGTGGACAAATATGATCCAAAAATTTTTGAGAAATCGTTTATGAATCAATATTCACTCTTAGTTTCGCACTAAATTTTAAACTGAAAGTATCTCGGGATTTCTCGATAGTAAAATTACCTCTGGTATTTCCGTTGAATCCGGTACGTCTCTAGTTATGTCTGGATCGGGTGGCTTATGCTCCGGATTCAGGGCACCATATTTTCTGGAAGCCATACGTCTTCTGCGATCCAACCATCGCTGCGCTTCGAGTGCTTCCGTTTCTTCATCCACACCAAAAAATGTTGCAGTTTCCTTTTTAATATAACTGAAAAAGGTAATTCATACAGTAGGTCAGAATATGAAAAGAATCCAAACGTTAATCCTAAAATATATCATTGAGATTACTATCATGAAAGTATTCGAAAATTCAATCAAGTGTTAACAATATGGATCTGAAAGATCGGAAGTAAAAGAGATTTGACTAAAAATCTTGAAATGACTCCGAGAATTTGTTGGATTGTCGTCACTAAATTCTTCCAATTGCTGAGCCAGCTTTTGCCATGGGTCGAATATCGCGAGAGCACGATGGAATCTGCAGTGATTTCATCGGTGAACAGGCAAAAGAACGAGGAAAGGGATGAGTATAATGGCGATCGATCGTAAACTATCGGAGCTGGAGAAAACCAATCTCGTAGCATCTCTCTTTCCCGCTCTCAGCTTTTGCAACAGCCAAGCATGCGGCAATTCGACTAAAAAACTTTCAAGATATAGTTCGTTTTATTTTATTCGAGTTCCTCCTCTATATTTCCTCACCATCAACAAGTTCAATGAACTTATCCTAACGCGATTTTCTGCTCATAAGGATCGTATAATTGATATTGTCATGCCAGTTAGCATTACAGAATTTTTGAAGTTGCTGGAAAAAAAATGAGAAACCGAAATTTTTGAAACGGTTCCGTGAAGATTGCCACGATTTCATTTTACTAATCAATCAATAAATTTATATAGATTATAGTTTCATAGAAATATGTAAATTTATCACTTCGCTATCATCTGGATAAACAATATGAATTTTTAACATATAAATATCTTGCACACAAACGAAGCCTTTCGGAATCGTGACCGTGTGCGATGAAGTAATCGAGGATTTTTGATTGGCAAAAGAGAGAAAAATTTCATGAATGAATTTTACTGGATCCAGCTGTTTATGATTTTTCATTACTTGAGAGATTTATCTCTCGAACGGTGAGTTGTACGAGATCGAATAAAAATTTTTCCTCACGTTCACGCTTCAAGCTAAATTAACTTTATTCATGCCAAGTCCACAGTAATTTACGAGATATTTAACTATTTTGACAATTTGCAGTTTCTTTGAATTCACCACGCGGTCGGTATCGAAAAGTTTTAGCTGCATCATTGTGACTATTGGACATAAGGAGTATGAAATTTGATGATAATTCCAAATGCTTGAAGGGTAACAGTCAGAAATTTATTTATTTGCTACATACGGTCAGAAAAATTGGAAATTCGTCGTTATGTTGTCACTTCTCGAAACACTCAATCGTTATGATGGTTAACAATGTATTATGTAAATGAAGTGTTATAGCATGTGTTCGAGGAGTAACTTGCATGACCATGATGTTTAAAGTAGAAAATAAAATGTGATGGGAACAATTCAATTTACTATGAAGAGTTGATAGTCTATGCAACTCATGTTCATATAAACTTCGAACCGTAAAAACTGCAAGCTTCATATTTTTTTTTTCCTGCGTGTATTTCACGTGCAAATTGTGTGAAAATTGAAATATTTCACAATATTATTGACAGGAAAACTTTCAATTGTTCAAAAATGATATAGGTCATATGATGATGGACTCCTCTTCACTTTCGTTACACCATGAACTGTAATTCCAATTAATATGGAAAATCCAATTGTTGATTTCCGTATTGCGTATGTAGAAAGCCTGTCACATCGTTCCAAAAATGTCTCACTCTCGAAAAGATTAATCCTATCAAATATAAATTTCTTATATGGATTTCGTATTTTCGAACTTGATGTAGCGATCTTAAGTAAGCAACAGAGTTTCTCATAAACTTGAAGTCTAATCTGGAAATAATTCTGCAATATTAAATGCGTGCTTTCGACTTTGTAAATTCTATGTTCATGTTTGAAATCACTAATCACGAAGACCTCAATAAACGAATCAACAAGTTTGTTGAGCCACAATTACATCAACAATGAGAGAAGCATCATTTTTTTTCGAAGTTATAAAGAGATATGAGGACTCAAATTCAGGGAAATTTTCGGGTAAACAGCATTGTAAGTGGTCGAAGATTAGGCACCGAGAAACATCTATAAGATTTCTATTCACAATGTTTGTGTCCAAGACTTTTCTATCAGTTTTCGAATGAAAGATCAAAATTACGGTCGATCGAGCGAATAAGTTTTCTCGAAACTATTGTTTGTGGCGCGATCAACCCCATTCTAAATCGAAATAATCTTTCCTCCAGACTGACCTATGGAATTGAGGTAGATGGAAAAAAAAATTTTCGTAATAGGTGGGCCATAAATTCACTGAGTCGTAAAGTTCTGTTTTTGCCAGTCCTAAATACTCTGTGCATTGAACATGAATACTGAAATAAAATATTATCGGAGATTTCTATATGCTCATACTAATAATAACAAACTAAGCGAATGACCCAACCATTCCAGCGTCAAACAACTCAAACGACATTCCCGATTTACCATATATGCTTATGCTAAGACCCTTAAAACATTTCTTTTCATAAATATTCAGAAAATCCTCATGTTCTTTTTTTTTCTGAACCACTCTTGAACGGTCATATTTGAACCTTCGATAACTTTTTCCATCATGAAATTCTGGATGGTTTATGGAAAGTATCATGGTACATATCTACGTTTAGTCTTTTGAAATCCTGTCTTCAGAAGGATTTATATCTCATTTTGTCCTGTGGAGCGTTCGATCACATAGGTTAATGGTTTGTATTTCCGGATTATCAAAAATATATTTAATACTGTTGGACTAAGCTTCAGAATTGTCTATGTAGATTGTGTGTGTGTTTTGCGTAGATTGAAACGCAGATTTTCATGTTTACTTCAGTGTAAAAAATGATTTAGGTTACACTTTCTGGAGAAATATTCACAATAGCACATTTATTGGTATATTTGATGAAAGTCGCCCGAGTCAAATGTATATGTTCACTGTTTCTTATTTTATGGTGGAGACCGAGGCGAATTGGTCTCAAGAAACAAATTGAATTCATTGGATAATTTTTATAAGAGCTACTACTAACGAAACCAATTCGTACTGGTTAATCTCAATAGTAGAACACCATTTCCTGTGTAGTTACATGGCTTATTTTATTATTTTGTTAGAGACGAATGGAGGGAAGAATCGAATGTTCTGACCAATTTATTCGCGGTCTCTCTCATTTGACGAAACAATTGCAATCTATTCTAGCATGTGATTGTCAAAGAAATCGAATTATGATTCATCTATATGTAGAATTGTATGAAATGCCTATCACTTGGATAACAGTTTCGCATGAATATAGGATAGTTTAATAATTTTTCACAATTACGATGATGCGACGCAAAAATTTGTACGTATATTACGCTATTTTTTGGGTGACATCGACTCATACCATCGCGACGCGACATGAACTACGACACCCTCCCCCAATCAATAAAACGTGGGTGCTCACGGTCTCAAGTTTCGAAGTGTTTTCGTGGGAACCGGCCACTTTAACTGACATTATGCATCGAATCACAATTGTTTCATTATTTTCAAATTCGTTACCAATACATGAACCACATTCATTTTTTTCTATCTGACATATGTTCGACAGACATTTTCTTGAAGCAATTTTAATCTGTAAAATGTTTTGAGTTTGAAATTTAATTCACGGAAACTTCCCAAGCAAAGATGGAAACATTTTCTTTACTCAAGATAACATATCAAATCTCATAATGATATTTCAAATTCAGAATCAACAATTTTAGTTTATTCATATATTTATGAATTAATAATATCTAATTCATATTAATATTAAGAGGACTCGGGTGTCTAACACGCGGAAGTTTGACTTATTTTCAAGATTTTTTTTTGTAGTGGAATAAATGAACAATCTAATTTAAATTGTATACGTATGTTTTATTATTTATAAATTTTACGAAATTCGAAATTTGGAGGAAAAAAAAATCATTTTTATTGTTAAAAAATGGCGCTGAAATCGTCCGTTTGAAAAAAGTAGACCTTGCTTCTGTTAATCGATTCGGCATTTCCACTTATATGAAATCGAAAACCAAAAATGATCTTTAATTGTTATGAGTATATCTATATATCTATAGCAGGGGCTAAAATGAAAAAGAACCAATATAATAACTTCCTATCGGGAAGTTAAAAAAATAAAATTGACAAAATGGCGCGTTGTCAGAAATAAAAGTCTGAAAACAGCCTTTTTCAACAATGTTTTGTTTATACACAAAATAGAAATATTTGACGAAAAATTTTTGTTCAGTCCCAACGATCGCTGCCAGTGTACTTAATAACATGTTTCAATTTGCGACGAATCGGTCGAGTAGCTTTTTTTTAAATTGATTAACATGAGAGAGAAAAAAAGTAGTTTCGAGATAAACGCGTTTAAAGTTTCAAGGACCGACCCATCTATGTACTTCGGCGCTGACCTTTAATGGGCTAAAACTTGAAATACTGTGAATGTCATTACTGAATTTTCACAGTATATAATCTTAAGACACTATACTTTCGACATATCAAAAAAAAAGAAAAATCGATTCTTTAAAAATTCTAGACCACCGGGTCCCCTTAATGTGTAGCACTTTTATTCGCAACTCTATCAAATGTTGCGTGAATAATTTTAATATACTAGTATGAAACTCGATTCTGCCTCCCGTTGAATAATTCTGTACACACGTGTACCACGAAATTATGAAATGATTCCAGAAATTATACCCAACACGACACTCATTGAAATATAGTTAGTATTGGCACTGCATAAAATCTGAAATTAATCAATTCAATCGGGTGCTTCGTTGATGGTTTCAACTGCTCAGAAAATCGAGCAAAAAAATTACTGAAACGAAGAATGTTTGAAAAATATAATTACGGAGCTGTCCCATCTCGATTGGTTATGTGTACAGGTTCTAACACCAGGGCTCACATGTCAGTACAGTAATGCATGAAAAATGGTTAAACTCTTTTCAAAATTTTATGGAATTAATGATAAATTTCTCATTTATTTTTCCACAATTTTTCAAGTTTATTTATTTATTTATGCTTTTTGGTTGAGCTTCCAATTGATTGCTATCATTAGTATTGTTCTTGAAGGGAGCAAATACCAGTGTAATATGACATTGATGTGATATTTATCGTTTGAACTTTGAAGGTATAATGCGAGGCACTCACTTTCGTATGGCTTCAGTGCGGCTCATATTTCTCCTGAGTTTTGGTCGTTGGCTGGTTGAACTCACACCACTGCCACTGGCGGTGGTAGTTTGAATACCAGGTCTTGGACCAGCTGGTGCTGAAACGCTCCTAGTAATGGCCAAACCACCAATCGCTGTAGAAACATTGTTGGCATCCGATGACGATGACACAGACGGGGAAATAGTTGGTACAGTTGATGGTGCAGGATTGTCCGTTGTTGATACACAACTGCTAACGCCGACAGCATACATGCCGATACTTTGTGCACCTTCGCCATCGGGACCTGATGAGGAGAGTGTTGACGTGCCCGTGGTACCTGAACTCGGAGATTGTTGCCTGAAACAAGAGAATATTAATTCGAGAGTTTGATAAATGAGATTGAAAGAATGAATATGTCAACTGAGAAAAAGTGTTTGATTTCTCAAAGTGGACTGAAATGTGAAGTGCTGCTTGGATGTCATGAGAAAATTACTTGTTTAAGTGGAAAGGAAAACGACTCTATGTGAGCTATGGTACGACAACGACATAGCCATTAATTAAATATCATTCCAACGAGAATTTCCATCTGAGAAGAGCACGTTCTATTCCGGGCGCATGTCGCATAAATTTCAATATTCTTCCTCATACTAACGTTGCCTACGCCCTCCAACTCATGTCTATTATAATGTGAATATAGATTCCTCAAGTAACTTGGTCAGACTGTATATAGATATATAGTTGAATGGGAAATGCGTATATGTACGTGGCTGCACATCGAGTAGCGTTTAATTTCCGACCGGAAGACGCTACTGCAGTGTATATGTATATACTGAGGGTATCATCATCATCATTCATAACTCACAAGCTATAATATTATTGTTAATTTATTAGTTACAGTGTCGGCTATTTGAAACGTTCAGAAAATTGTAATCATGTGGTAGACTTTTATTTTTATCAATGTGAATGAGATTAGAAGAAAAGATAATGATTGTGTTATTTCCATATTTCTAGTTTGCTTGTTTATGGTTATTTATCAATTTAAAATAGTGTATGGGTTACTCGTTATAACGAGTTTAATAAAAATAAACTAATAATGCTAACCATTAACAGCATTATAATTGATCATAGACTGTTTATTACGAGTAAATATATGAACGCATATGATATTCCATTAACTATTTTTCAATTATTTACCTGCAATTGTCTCATTTTCATCCCCAGATATTTTATAAATTTTATTGAGTACATTTCGAATTTAGCATTTCAAGATAAATTATGTAAAAACTTGAATTAATATTAAACATTATTAGTGAAAATGGACTGTTGAATAACTTGGGGTTTAATATTTATGTAAGTCAATTTAAATTTTTTTTAGTATTGGTAGAGATAAGAAAAAGTAGAGAATAGTAAGTAAATTAATCATAAAATATTGACAGTACAGTCTCAATTATAATTTCTATAAGAGTGAACAAAATATGAAATATTGACGAATAAATTATTGTAAATAGAAATGTATAGAAGGAAAGGTTGAGAATTGATGAAATTTGACAATGGTTCATTTAAAATTAATAATTATGATCCGATAGAGTGGTCCATGGCAATCATAAAGAATGGTATTATTAACGAGGGCACAGGATAACTTTGATTTCGATTTAATAATAGGGAAACACGCGATCAACATCAAAATTCGTCTCTGCTCATGTAATAGATGACTAGTGAGAAAATTAACGTGAGAATGTTCCTCATATTTATATTCTAATTACTTCTAATTTCATTACTCATCGTAAACTCCCATCGATTTTCCCGAAAGTATTAAATACGTCAAACTGTATATGATTGAACAAGAATGCAAAGAAATCTGCAATCGTGTGTGTGTGTGTGTGTGTGTGTGTGTGTGTGTGTGTGTGTGTGTGTGTGTGTGTGTGTGTGTGTGTGTGTGTGTGTGTGTGTGTGTGTGTGTGTATTAAACATATCTGAAAATGAAATTTGAACGGGAGAATGGAAATTTCTGCAGGACTTCACGAGCAAAGACAGCAAGTAGCTTGGGGAAGCTATGAATGCGATACCTGTTGGTATCAAACATATGAAGAAGTGATTCTCCAATTAAGCACCACCAAAAAATATCTATTACCAGATATGGGCACCTTATACGCGAGCGAGCAAATACAACCCTACTTGTTCTATTTTCTTTTCTTCCTCTCATACCGCTTTATTTTATGAATACTGTTTTTTTTTATTCTTTTTTATTTATTCCAATAAAAAAATCCGTTTCACGAAAAAAAAAAAAAATATTTCGAAAAAAAGCCATTTCAGTGAATATATTGAAGTCTGAGAATATTTTGAACTGAGTAAGAATATGGAAAAATATTTTTGTTTATGCATATAAATTTGTTTAAAAAAAAGGCGTAACTCAAGTGCACTTTAGGTCTCATTATGCTTATTAAGGTCTACGTGTCGATCGTGATATCAATCGCATGTTTGACATAATTACAGCTCGGTAGTTTTTTACCGTACTTTATGTATATCGTGGTGAAGGCGATACTTTTCGCCAAATGTCCCCTTTGCCATACAAGTATAAGCGGTCTGCGTGAAGTATTAGTAATCTGACCCCGTCTTTCTCTCCTTATTGTCGTGTTCACTGGAAATTAGTGAGTTGTCTAGAAAAAAGAAGTAATTCTGTGAGTTACGATCGACAATTTGTCATCATACTCTGGCTATATACTCGTTTCCCTGTTTATCCAATAGGAAGAATCACAAGCGGATAAAAACGTTGAAAATTTCGTAATCATCAAATTATATATTGAGAGAAGTAATTGAAAACTATGATATATCAATAACATTGGAATGGAAATGAAAATTAATTCATTTATTACCACAATGATAACTTTATAGTTCCATTCTCTCTATCGACCTGTATATATGAGCTATTTGTATGCATTCACCATAATAAAACCGCAATTTTCAATTACGTATTCCATTTGAACGCATTTCTGTATATGTATCTGTGTGTGTGTTGAACCGCATGAGAAGGTCATTGTGGGTACAATTTGATTGCCATTAGTAATTAACCAAGTTGTATAAATTTCTCCATGATCATTGTATAGATAAATTTTTCCCTCATTCATAAATATTCAGAGGTCCATTTTTATTTTCAATAGCATTCATGAACTTGGAATAAATTGCCTTTTTTCCACCCTTTTTTCCTGTTCAAATTGCATAGTGACAGCTAACAACGTTGACACAGAGCGCGAAGAGAAAAAGCAGAGCGAAAAATAAATAAAGAAACAAGAAGGCGCAACAAAAATAGAAGAGAAAAATGAACGAAATCGTTCTAACGAAAGCTAGGTCAGGGTTTGAGCATTTTAACTGGAGAACAAATTCATGTCACGTATTCTTCTTCACCATGACTATCTGTCTTCCATACCCTCCATAGATGTGGATGATGAAAAATTGGGCTGACCAGTTCGCACACGTTGAAAAATTCTCTGACACACAATCAAGGTAGACGCAAACATCACAGACACAGGTGGCAGATGTGATGTGAACGCACATAGGCACACCGGCATACTCGTAGATAGATACACACGTCACTTGACAGTCATGATTCGATTTTCACGAAGACCCGCTGCTTGTCCGGCACCATTGGACGGCTAATTGCTTATTTAGACGCGCTGGAACAGCATTTATCCCCTTGTGGATTTGTGTACAAGGAAGAGATATATAGTGGAGATGGACGTTATCCTCGAGAGGATTGTCAATTTAATGATGGTGAGAGAGAGAGAAAGAGAGAGAAAGTTATTAAAATATCCATACATTTTTCTTGCACAGATATTCCATTCTTCCTGCAAAGAGCAATACAATTTCTATCCACCGTTATTAGACATTTTCTTTTTTCCGCGGTGTACTGCAGAAAAAATTCTGCTGTTGGAAAAACAATGTACGATCAGTAATTGATTATTAGAGAAATATAATCAATTCGGGAGAGAAGATACAGATGCTTCAGAATAAATTAGGTGAAACGTGAAAATTTAAGAAGGTACAATGCCACAAAAAATATTGAATGTCAGCAGAAAATTGTCTACCTTTTTTTGACCCTTCACACGTTTCTGACCGTACGACATTTGGTTATCTATATCCATATTTATATATTCGAATGTACATAAAATCTGTAAGGAGGTCAAAGACGAAGACAGGTTAGTAATTCAGAACTTCACATCAAGCTGATATCCAAGTCTACGAGGCCATTTTTGTTTCAAATTGGACGATTATTTGAAACCTATTTTTTAAGATTTTTTCTATCTTCACGACTATCGTTAATACTAGAATGATCATTGAGAGAAAATCTCTTACATGGCACGATGTTATTTGTCTTTGTTTTATCTTGTTTTGGCTAAATGGAAGACAATTCTAAATAAAACAGGTAGATAATTTTTTTATTTTTAATAATGAAAACAATATCACTAATAAAAATGGATGGATAATCGTCGTCGGACAAGCAGAATATGCACCATTCTTATGCTCTGGTGAACGTAAGCTTTCACAACAGAGAACTATCCCAAAGATTCCGCTGTTAAATTTCGAATATCGACAATATAGATGAATGACTGTTGGATATCCTGAGAGTGATCACTCCAGAAATAATCTGGCATCATGCAGACATATTGGATACTCTTCTGAATATAAGAGCCTCCAGGACATCTCATTCAAAGTGAACTATTTCGAAACACAAAATTAGTTTGGATTTCAGCAATATTTTCCAATCATTCGAACTGAAAAGAAAAAACACTAACCACGTTCCTCTGGTTAATTATTAACTTCAGTGGCCGTTGCTTCAAGCTTCGGTAAACGTCTCATTGGTGTGTTGATCAAAAATCAGTTTCATCTGTATTTCCAAAAATCTTTCAACTAGAAATAATTGGAGAATCATCAAACTTCTGGTTTGTACCAGAGTGACGTTATAAAGTTCAATCTTGTCACATTATGGTGGTGACATCAAAATAACGAGACCCTTCTATATATATGAACCAACGTCGAAGTAACATAATTGATTTCGCACACTCCACACAAGCAATTATTCGATATGTCATTTCCTCCGTTCTATTAAGTCTCAGAGGATGTATAAACCGTTTGCATGTTCATCATTTTCGAGAGGTTTCAGCCATATTACGTTCCGTTATGTTGCTCATCAACACACTATCGATGTATTAGTAAGTTTTCACAAATGAGAATATATTGATTCAGTAAATGGAAATTTAATGTGCGCTAATTTCCCACGTCAAAGCTTAGTGATGCACGTTCCAAGTTTGTATTACGTGTTGGTACAACACACAGAATAACTAGACTTTCAATGTAAATACTCCGTCATATTTCCCGCACCTTATGACGACGCATGCATCTTTTCGTAGTACAAATTCCGATTCACTTATGACTTAATCATTAGTTACAGATTTCCAAACAACTTCCTGAATAGTGGCAACCACATAGAGGACACAATTTGTTGAATATGATTTAATGTATTCATTGCCAGTTTTTGGAGATACTTTGAGATAATCAACGGCATTATGGGACGTTAACGCATTTATTTTTATTATCGAATCTCTTCTTCATATAAGTAATTATTAAGTACTCCATATATATTAAGAAAACCATTAAAAATTTCCTAATGTTAGATAATCTCGCCTCTCTGTGAAGGGCACAAAAACATGTTTACAGTCAATGTATTAAATATAATTCGAAGTTTTGTGTTTATTGGGATAACAGATGTTTAAGTCAACGATTACTATTACCAGTTTTGTTTGGCATTAATCATATTTAATTCACAAAATAATAATCCGCAATAAATCTAAATGTGATTTTAAATATGCCACACCCTTTGGAAACCACGAGAATTAACATATATTCATTCAAGTATACATGTATAATGGTCTATTCTCTGTGTGGTGCGCCCAACTCACGTTTTGCCGTCAAACACAAGCCGCAACAGCGGTGCGGGGGTGAGTTATTCCGCGTTAATTATGCAACTGCGTTGTGGACGAAGTCTTATAGCCTGGGAGCTTAACTGGGAGCCCAAAACCCAGAGCGGGTATGAATAATGCAATGTTTGTATCAGCAGTCAGCAGTGGGAAAGAAAGATGCTGAGTTATTCGAAAATTGTGGAGATGGAAAGGTAGGAGACGAGGAACAAGGGGGGATAAATATGGCGGGAAAGGAAGTGGCAATATTAATACAGGAAATGGGAGGGAGAATATACAACGTAGAGATATTATAATTTAAGTCGACAACATGTGCTATTTGTGTATAAATAATCAAGGAAGAATTACCAACATCAGGCGATGAAAATTCTAAATTTTTGTATCTATCAAACAGTCGATGATAGAATCGTTTTGAAAGAGACATTGCGATTTTGTAACTCCCAAGATGGGTATAACAGATAGAAATATTCTCAGAGAATCGAAAAGAGACGATACTCCATGAATGCGAATAAACATTTTCTCATTCAGAAATATTTTTCGTCAGATTATTTAGATGTGAATAGCATCGATAATTTCTGTTGACTCTGATGATACTCATGGTGTGATATTGTGAGGTGACGATCAATATAACATTTGCTCGAGGAATGATAAAACTCCCGAATCGACATTTATTTTTGCAATCTTGATCGATTTGAGGATAACCATTCATGAAGTCTGAAAATATTTTTCGATTATTAATATTTGATGAAACTTCAATACCTTTATAAGTGTATGGTATCTTCATGACTATTTCCCTCTTGAATTCATGATAATAGATTTCGTGACGTCGAAAATATAAATGGGATATAAACTCATCATGTTGAGATGTTCAAAGCCCACGCATTCCCACTCAAATCATTGTCGAGGTCATTTCATTTCTTCATATTATGTTTCCGAATGATTTCATCAATATTCTGACTCACTTTTATCATAAATAGGGATTTCCAGTGTTAAATTGTTATTGAAAAAAAAAGTTTTCATCGAAGGTAAAATAAGATTGAGAAAAATCATAACAAGATAAGGATATTGTCCCCAGTTATTCTATTAATATGCTCGATCTACCTTGAGATGCATGGTGGTGGTTGTGATTTTCCACGATGAAAACATTATTTGGATTATCATAAGTAAACGCGAACATAGATAGCCGCATAGAATTTTTGCTATGTCATGGAAGATTATGCAATGGTATGACGCATTAAAAGAATAATAAAAAAAGTTTATGCAACAAAAAAAAATAGGACAATAGGAAAAGATGAACACAAGAAGCACAAAGAGAAGACTTTTTAATTCAAATTATTCAATATAGTGGTAGCATTAACGCTGTACTAATTCTATTCATTACTAATCCTTATCAGCAGAAAGCTCTCGACTTCTCCTCTATAAGGCTTCATCTGCAATATTGTAATACCAGCATCTTGTGCAATTACTAATTCCCATCACGATGTCCGTTCGAAAAGCACTGCAAAACTAATGAGAGTCAATTCTTATTATTAACTTCATTTTTTCTATTTCCATCCATTGTGTTTTTTTTTTCTCCTCTGTTTAATATAAGTACGTGTCTGGTTCAATGTTGAATCAGAAATAGAAAGATGGAACGATATTTGTTGGAAAATGAATGAATAATTCATGAGGATTTTAATGGAGATGGCATGAAAAAATTATTTCCCAATTTACATATTTATAGGTAGTTTCATTTTGCCTCAACATTTTTTTTTTTGCATCAATTATTGAGCAATTCATCTCGCGAATTTTTTTTTCCATACATAGGCATGAATTTTTATTTTGCTTTTCTTTTTATTCTCATTTCCATGAAACGATGGTTCCATTATTTTTCCAGCTGATAACTACCTGCTCGTTCGACCCAGTAATGTCAACATGGCTTGTATGGAGAAGGTGTGGGAGTGTTGTGTTCGCGTGCGTTTGAAAATGGTTCCAGAGAGAATGAGGAAAGGGAACAACATGGTGTGGTTACATCGTTATAGATAGCAAACGAGAGTACCGACGAATAAGAAGAAATGGAAGACGAAGTAACGTTTTCAAGATAACAACGCATTTCTCTCGGCACGTATATACTTATACCCTTAAATAATACCTAGGAATTGTTCAGTCTATATCTCACGCGAGACACAGGCAATGAGATACCGCGAACGGAAACACGTGTCGTCCAGCAACATGGTCAGTAACGAAAAGAGAAATATTAGTTTATGATGATTGCAAGCTAACGAAATAAACTCTGAATAATTAAAATGGAATTCTGAAGGATATCTTCATCATAACAGTGAATTGATACATTCTACCGTCTATACGCTGATATGTATGAAATGTTTTCATGAATTTCTAGAACCTCAAGTGAAATTTCGGAAGAGTTGTAGATTTTGTGACAATAGATTTGAATTTTGTTGATATTGCAGAATTTATCTGTGCAATGACGAGAAGTTTTGTCAACTTCAGCGATTATAAATATTATATTAAACCAATGTTAGTCTAGTTGAAGTAACAATTTTTCTCGAGCAAATCTTCTTGCGGTTTAGTAGTGACAGTTAATTATAGTTGACTGAACTTTGTCCGGAGTTGGATCAGACCCATCGGTACAGGTTATTCGCATTTCACTTTCATTTTATTCTTCTGTTACTGACAACTTTTACATCTGCAATTCGTTGAAAACTGTTATTATATTATATCACCTGATTAAAGTCCCAATTGAATCATTTGAAAGCCGTTACTGAATTTTATATCAATCAAAAAAATTTTTTTGCCTGTACCAAAATCCAGTCTGATGAAATAAACACTCTAGTGTAGAAATATGACGGTATTCGCATAAATATTTCATTTTGACTCCAAATATAGAAGAACTAGTAGGTTATCAATGATTTATAGAACTGATTATGATCTGGTTGTTAGAGGAGAATTATTGTACCATGTCATTCAATTATCCAGTTGCATAAAATTATTCCAATTCGACTCTCCCATATGAAAATCAAATTTTGAAATGCAGAGTTCAATTGGGAATGTTATGATCTATCGTATAATATAGCAATTTAGAATGATAAATTCAGGTGAATGGCTCCTGAAACAATTCTGCAATCGTTTTGGAAAAATATAATCAACAAATTTCAACTCCACTATCAAGGCTGTGCAACACGATTAACAAATCATTTGAAAAATACTTGGACAAGATTTTGCAACTTGAGACCGAATGTCCATCTCATTAGGTCTCGTTATTATTGTGAATCTCCATGTGCATGAAAGAATAGTTGACCTACTGCCATTCAGAATTGAGATCTTGGATAAAAAACTCATCACTTAGGTTCAAAATAATAACATTGCATCTAATGAGACATCAAGCTGAAGCAGAATCAATTTTCCACCCAGATAACACCAATCAACGTTTTTATCATCCATCTGGCATACAATCTGGACAAATTGGAAATGCGAATGCAAAATTTTGGATAACGAAGGGCTGCGCACCGAAATTGTGTAGAAAATTCCGCTATTCCGAAAAAGATTTTACGAGCGAAATATATGGAAACTATATTATGCACAAAGACCCCTCTCCCGCTGGTTTCCTTTCAAGAAAATTTCAATGGAACGAAATATTACGATGAAATCACAACTATTTTTTAGAAAAACTTAATATCTGAGTATCATTCAATTTTTCTGCTGTTTTATTCAATGATTATTTCATCATTTTATTCATATATTGATTGATGAACACAAAATCCTTAACATTCAGATTTACTGATACATTGAATATATAGCTCTGGCGTTTGCATAATATCGGTTTCACATTCAAACCTCGATTAAGATTGCCAGGAGATTAACGACCATGGCAGCCAATCCCTGGCATCCATACAAGTTGTAATGGGTAACGCATATATATTTGCGAGTTAGGTTTAGGATTGGATCATCAACGACTTAACACCCACATCCCAAATATGTTATAATGCCAGTGCACCTTTGAGGTTCTTGTTAGTGTTCTCTTTATATCATAAAAAATATTGATAGTCTGTAATGTCACTGACAAAATTACATTCTATTAATTTCGCCTGGAATGTCGATTGACATTTGATGAAGCCATCAGCGCACATGGGAATTATATAACGATATAATTGATCAAATAAATCCAGCTTCAGCGGTTGCAGTATCAAATATTCGAATTCATATTTAACCAAGTGAAATAATAAAAAAAAGGTCCGTCACATAGTTTCATTATGGAATTAACATTGTGATAAAAAATTTTATTCTTCCCAGTACGATTGATGAAAGAGAGATGGTGGGAAGGATGAAACGATTTTCATTTAATTAATTGTACGAAGTTGACTATATTTAATGTCACCTTTGATATTGTGAACGGGTAAAAAAGAGAAATTGGAACAGTAGCAGTTGAAAGGAAAAGAGAGAATAGGAATACAGTTAATATGATATCATGAGAGGCAAAAGCTCATTTGTACGTATTCCAATTATTTCGAGTGCTAAATTTAAATTATCCTTTGGTAGAATTTTTTTCTCTGTATGAAAATATGCTATTCAAACAAAGGAAAATGAGGCAATGAATTCACCGAACGTCTGGCATTCATTCCTTGAACTGTACGTTCAAATATATGTTCAACAATAAATTGTAGCCTTTTAGTTATAATTCATGATTTTTTCAACAAATCAAAAAATCGGGCAAAATCTAGTTATTTCCCTCCTGTTTTTTTCTGCCAAATCTCTCCACTTCATATTATTTTATTTTTCGAAAAATGAAAGTGAACAATTCATGTTATTACATTTATCAGGCTCATGAGTTGCAGCTGAGTTGCAGAGCCGTTGCATTTATTTTTAGGGTTGCCTTTAATTTTGCTTTACTATGAATAATAAAATCGAATGTGGAAAATGATCATATCTACATATTTGAATCTAAATCATAGAATGATTAGATGAAATTATAATATTTCGAACGTCATGAATCTATTTTATACTGTTTTTTCTGAAGGTATCCTTTATGGGGGAAAACATGCGGCATGGAATTCATATTGCGATGAGTCAAGAGTTGATGAAATAGAAATAGAAAAGTTTCTCTTGATAGAATCAATTTGATTCCCCGGCTTATATTCCAAATTGAAGAGAGCAGTCTGCACATAAATAATTGAATTGTTGTCACCGGAATAGTTGGATCAAAAATTCATTCTGTCTATTTGAAAAATATTGATATGAAATCAATAACATATGTAAGTCGAACACGATTCTTGAATAGAAATGGTTATATTCCTCGCAGTTTTTATGCAAATGTTATGTGAAGAAATTCGAATCCGAACCTCAAGAATTCACTTATTCACCATTTTTTCTTGGTAATTGGTTTCCACGTATGGTATTAAAATATTTGATATCCAACGAAAAAAATTTCGGAAATTCATTACTCCCCGACTGTTCATGAATAGCAGGCCGTAAACTTTAAATGCGGCGAGCATTTTCACAATTTCATAATTAGCTGTGATATTCCTTGCGAAATTTATCACCAAGTAATTTTTCAACACAAGCTACAAAAATTGCCTACGCAAATATAAGCATTCATTTACAACCAAAGTTTATCATTACTGTTATTCTCTTATATAATATTACATCGCGAGTTTGGGTGAGCAACGAAGACATGAAATTTGTTGGAAAATGGTCGGTAAGACTAGTGGAAGGACAAAGGAAAAAAAAAACACCTTTTATACAAAAAAATTGACACAAGTTAGTTGAAGTCAGAGTTAAATTTGCACCAGTTTCCCGTCCTCCCGCCCTCAATCTCGTTTTTCCTGGCTCTTATGTCGCAACACCGATAGAATGGAGCGAGAGCAGTCCCTCAGGACACTGCTTCAAAATTTAAACGTGAGAGCTCATCACTTTCTCTCCCTTAATGCGCATATAACCTGACATCCAAAAACCTTATTCAAACTAAATGAGGCCATGTATATCCGTGAAATTTGTTCACAGACATCAGAGAACATGGGACAATTTATATCGAATATGAGTCCCCAATGTGAAAGCAATAGCTTTGGGCCAGAATGATAAATACAAATAGACGATATGCGCCTAAGGGTGTATACAGACAGAGTACAGGGGTGAGGATTGTCGACGTGATTTGCTAATTACCAAATACCAGAGTCTAGATATTCCAGACGCGTGTGGCACTCGCGCGTTAAGCCCACATAGTTATTCGTCTCGTGATCCGGTGCTCGCGTGATTGCGGCTTTGGCTTCGGGGCATATAGAGTCCAATGGCGCGGAAACAGGTAAAGGATGGAGGAATAGACTGAGAGGAATAGCGATATAGAAGACAGAGAGTACAAACGATGATCCGTGAGGGGAGGGGGGCTTATCGATAATCAATAAACTAAAAGCAAACGAAGACGGTTAATTAGTGACCGTAAAATATTCAGATATACTGTCCGGTATATATCAATACCATTTCAATTTAAATTATATTATTCTTTCCGTTACTTCATCGCCGTTTTTCAATATTGTTAATGAGGTTCAAAATCTCAATTTCTTTAAATTTATTATATAAAATTTTAATGGATGAATATACTTCTAATGTAATTTTTTGTTGTTAAGTATACAATTCTATACAGGGTTAAAGATGAATTTAATTGTGGTGATTTTAGCATTCGTGGAATCACGAAGTGAGGTCCTTATAAAATATTTCTTGGGAGTTGGCAATATTCGACCTCATTACAGTGCTGGATAAAAATGGGGGAAAAAACAGGGAGGATAATAACAAAAAAATCATGAATAAAAAAAAAAATCTTCAGGAAAATATAAACCCAGCAACATCACATCGATATTAAGTACGGGTGAGTGCACGATAAACTATCACACGACATGCGACTTGTTTTCTAACACTCTAGAATTACTTGAGTGAGCCCCTTTATTATACCTGATGTCAAATCACTCAACATCATTTATTTTTCGGTTTTATCTTCAAAACTACTTACAGCTTTCGGGCTTCATAGATACCGTTTCAACTTTTCATCATATAATGATTGAGAAAGGTATTCAAATTGTGTGATGACTCTGAAATTGATGATGGAGATCATATTTTCGTTCTTTCTTCTTCTTATACATTGATGAAGAAGATTTGAAAAACAATGTTTGTAATCTGAATGCAAGAATAGTTGCGCGAATAAATTAGCAGACAGTTTAAGAAACTTCACAATTTGTTGATTTCAGATACATAAAAAAGTGTGTCCTCATGTTTGGTTGGGTTTGGTTCCGGAATTTTGTTGATCTTCTGAATGAAAGATGGCTGTAGTGTAGGTATGAGTATAATCATAGTTAAAGAACATAATGTTGAGGTTAAAAGAAAATCTTTATGAATTCAATTCCAATAATTCAATATAACAAAAGTAGATCCTAACTCATTCGAGAATGTGGTAGGAAAGTTCTAGACAGATGTCACAAACTCATCATTGTTTCATCCATATGAAATCTCGATTTGAAATGTACACTGAGAAAAAAAAGTTATTCGAATCGCCTGGAAATCCATCGAAACCTGCTCTTTCTCAGTCAATAATTCTGCAAGAAATAATGGGACTCAATGAAATGTAGTTGAATTAACTGACTTTTTGTTTCCTGTGTAAGCATCTTTGGATGAGTAGGTCTTCCAATTTTGGAATATATGAATTGATGGTCCATTTATTAAAAAAAAAAAAAAAAAAAAAAAATATCGAGCATCACGATACAAATATTGAAGCGAGGAGTGCAATAAAATTATTCAATCATTCATATATCTTGGATTTGTACACTTTTGATTTTGATGAAGGTGAAGAATGCGCGGTATTGCGGGCAATTACAAATTGATCCAAACTTTTGATCAGAGATTTTGTAAGCAATTTACAATTTCCATCTAGAGTGTCTTTGAGACATTGCAGTGTTATTGTGATATTAAATATTTTGTATTGATGAGAGATGGAACAAATCTGAACTCTTCTACCGGACTCCGATAGTAATTTTTGATATACAACGCGTCACTACAATAACGCAACAATGAATTTTCGAATTCTTGTGCACCAAATTGATATACAAGTAAAAAAAAAAGGGGCATGGAATATAGCAATATTCCAACCGCATAAAAAATAATATAGTCGAGTCAGTGAAAACTCAGGGTGTAGTTTTGTGTAGTGAAATTAAAAAATATTCCAAAGACGCAATACCAATAACTCAAAAGAAATACAGAAATTAATAATACAACAATGAAAAGAAAATAATTCACATATTGCGCTTTTCAATAGATATTACCGAGTAAACAATTCTAGTTCCAACGCGCCATACCTATTTTTTTCCAGCATATTCTGGTGTCACTCACTATATTGTGATATAATTCGTTTTTCTCATATCCAGTATTTTAACGTGATTGGAATTTCCAGACAAATCAATAACTCGGAAAATTTTCCAAATTTTCTTTCAATAATATTTTTTGAATTGTATGTTATTATGTATGATTATTATGACAAACATTGGAACAATATACATGACCTAAATACCACTGTTGATTCCACGGTAGGAGGTATGAATTCATAATCTTTGCCTTTGAAGACTCTTGTTGTGTACAGCAACGGTACCTATATAACTCACAGTGAGAGTACGCGCCTAGAGAAACAAGAACTAAGGAGACTTTGGGGTAGGCGTCTATTGTTCTGTTACAACTTTCCTGGAAGGAGGAGGGAGCACCCAACTACCCCCTGTACATACCTATACACACTAGTGCACTCGTATATACCTCACCTTTATTATGTCCGACCAAGCTCGTACATTAACTACAGAAACGCGCGCGCAGAAGAATGCAACTATACGGACCGCGATGACGACTCTTGGAAACATATATACTTCTTGTTAAATTTTTCACCCTCCATTTTCTACAATATGTATATGCATGCGTGTATATGTGCCTGACATGTCATATTGCTGACTACTTGGGCGTTCATGCTGCGCTCCGTAATGTATGTGAATCACTTTTTTTACTCTACCTACTAATTTTTTCTCTCTTTTCATTTATTCATTTTTTTTTTCTTTTTTCTCAAACATGCATATAAATGAACCTTTGAACTCTACACTTCAATCTTTTTAATTCACCATATGAATAGGAAATACCTTGTTGACACTTGCCCAGTGTGCAATGATGAAAAGATTCAATTTGTTAGAGTTTATTTTAAAGAGTTAGATGTATATTTTTGGTCGAGTGAACACATTAAAATTCATCAATTTGTTCTGTAATTTTTACATTTTTTATCGAATGAATGGAAATGTTTGGGTGGATGAAAATTCATTTCTTCAAGTTCATATATAAAGGGATAATATTTCAATATAACGAATCAAATGAACGGAGCCTTATTAGGAGCTATCAAATTTTGTTAATTGTATTATATTTAATTTTTTTAATTGTATTTTAATAGTATATTAATCGGGAATTATTATGGGTAGTAAGGGAGTCAGAATGGTTGAACTGCGAAAATGAATGAATGGATTCAAATGTGTCATATCTCGATTCTCTACATGAACAAAAAGTACTCTGTTGATGCTCGTCGTTAGATGCGGGGACACGACTTTAATCAGTCAAGCTTCGGGTGGTACGATAGAACCGAAGTCAATTCAACGACCATGGGTGTATTGTTCTATTCGGAATCACACAATGACTGTCGATATAAGTCAAAATGATATAAAAAGTACAGTTGAATCAAAAAATAATAAGCTCAACTATAACTATTATCGGAACCAATATTTGAAAAAAATGATATGAAAATTTATTTTGAGGTTTAGAAGTTTGCCATTTTTTTTTATTAGTGTACAAAAGAAGCAGAGAAAAAAAATGAACGTTCATGAGATAAGAGATATTCATTATCTACTGGCGTTACTTGATCAATGATTTGAGAATTGCGCGTCAGAGGCTGTTTGATTTCTTCAACGACCATTTCACAAATCAAGTTATTGGTACATGGTTCTCTCGTGATGGTTCAGTCAACAGTCAATTGTTGGAAAAAGATAGTACGAATTTGCTATACCGACCATCTTCTGCGATAATCTCCATTGTTCCAGCAACTTATAATGATCCCAATTACTGGTTTTTATCTATAACTGTACGTCGGACAGTCTTCATTTTTAATAAGTTGGTCTGTAATATTTTTTGTCTCTTCCATCCAACACAAGGAACTGGCATGGCAACCAGACGAACAATTTCACTGTAAACTAACTTTAGATGAATAGTTTAATACATATTCATAATAATGAAAATTTTGCATTCCCATTAATACATTATGATGCATTCTAGTTGTGTACCAGAATGCTAATTAAAACGTTTACAGAAACAAAAATATACAAATATATATTACAATAGCTATATAAATGAATATACATCTATGTTAGAGTAATTCTTGTATAGAATACTCAATCGGAGTTCATGATTATTATTCTTCATATAACTGAATGCATCGTGAATGATGTTGAGCAGCGAAAATATAGAAATGCACAAAGCAAAATAGTGAATCTCCAAACTCGACAATTCATTTTCTTCCATTTTCAATATGAATAGAGTATACTTCCCTGACGCTTGTCCTTCATACAATGAGGAGAAAAAATTTAATTTCTCTAAGTTTAAATTGACGAGTTTAATGTGTATTTGTACAAAAGAAAAGTTTCTCCTTTCATCAATTTAATATAATATTACATTTTTGAACGAGAATGTCAATGGGAATATTATATTAGAATGAAGGTTTTTATGTATTTTACTACTGCAATGCAATGTACTTGTGAATGTCAATGTGTATGGGTGTGGGTGTGTGGGTGGGTGGGTTCAATTCTCGACATTTTGTCAAGAGAGACAAGCCGGACGAGTGTGTAATATAGAGGCATAGCTCGAGGGACCGGAGCGAGCGTGAGTCTCAGTGAAAAGGGATATGGCGAATTATTCACTATTCTCCGCATATTTAAGCAACAGCACACGAGAGCTTCGATCCCAAGGGAAAACGGCGAAACACTGAGATACATAGGGTGAGTGAGAGCAGAAAATACTTTTGAGCCAATGTGTGCAACGTCACTTTTGTAAACACTATTTCGTATTTTACATTGTACCTATTTTCGTGCACTCTTTGTTATTCACAGAATGTAACTAATTCCACTCGATAGTAAAAGGGGGCTTTGTCTACTCCTGTGATGACAAAGATATTCATAATTCATAAGTGGAATACACAAGTTTCTTGTGTGTATAACTTAATTATAATTTGAACTGCTACACAGAAATTGTTATTTCATGTCTTTGGCCATAACCAATTTCGAAATGCAGTGACGAATGCTATTTTTTTTTGTGAAAGCGCAAAGAAATGAGATTGGTTCTTATTCATTCATTATTTGAATGTCAAAATTTGTTTATGATGCAAGTTCAATGCAATTTCTAACTTTTATTATGTGACTTCTTTTTTTCTTCCTTTGCACTTTAAAACACCAGAATTTTTCAAAGATAATTTCAAAAGTTATCATCTGAGTTTGTAAACTTGTTTGGTGTTATTTTTATCAGATCCTTTGACAACAATCGTTTTATCGTTCCCTATCCCAAATATTTTTCATTGGTAATAAAAAATAGTAAATGTTTAACTTTTAATTTTTACTAGTTCAAATTTGTGATGTGCTACGTAATATCACGGAACCTAATCGTAGTTCCACCACAAATCGTCACAATTCAATCTGCGAATTCATTCCAGGTCCAGAATATAGAATTGAGCCGCCGGTATTGATTTTCCGATAATCTGACCGGAATATTGGTGCTGGCCATATATTGGAGTAACCTTCCGGAATTGTGCACGAATAAATAGCGAGTAATTTTCTTCAGGTAAATTCCAAAAGAAAATATAATTTTGTGTCGAAACATTCCATAATCAATTAAGCAGAATATATATTTACAATCTTGAATTAGAAATCAGTTTCTGCTTAACAGTATTGACGAATGAATTTCTGCTGGGTACGGTATATTCCACGCTCATTTTCAAAAATATTCGCTATACTGCTGTCAATATCCATCAATTATCAATTTTCCTCTCTTTGTTTCGACACTAGAGTGTCAACATTCACCGTTCACAAACGAAACATGTATCAGACTTTATATTACGACATGAAACAATCGTCCTCTCCCTCTTTCCCTACTATACTGTTCTTCACCACATTCTGTATAATTTTCCTCGTTCTCACTATTCACATATTCCATTGTTATCCAATTCGAATCGATTTACATCAACAGATAAATATCCTCAACATGACTCTCGAGGAAGCAATCAAATGTTTTTTCAAGCGATGGGAATTTATATTCACACTCAATGCATGTTTTTAACAATTCACTTGATTTTATAAAATTGAGAATGAAAGATAAAGTGAGAAGAAAAAAAAATCACGATCAATATTATGCATTGATGAGAAAATCGTTAACTGACGTGTTACGTTGTTGACATTTATTTTTTGAGTGAAAACACCAATACCCTAACAATAATACAGTGCTCGTATAAGTTTACATGTAGCAATTAAAATACTATAATAGCCACCGAAAGATCGTCCAGTAGAAGCTCGCTCTATTCCGTCATCTATAATGTTCACGCCATGTCGGAAGAGGTGCGCGGAAAATTCGAGCATTATTCTCGAACGTGACCGAGACTGCATTCCCTCATAATATCTGGAGAAGTTTCTGTTTCGCATTCTATGAAAATTGTAGCCTATGCTTTTCCTCTTCTTTATGATATGTGTAACCGATCAAAAAAACGGTGGGGAAAATTCTCTGGTTGGGGGTCAACTTTGCCCAGGGATGGCCGTTGCGATGGAAAAGCCCCTCTGACTGACTAAAACATGTGCATTGTAGATTTTTGTACTGCATGTCCCGTGTCATAAAGTTGGCCCTATCGCGGTCAGGTTGATGGTGCAGAGAACTGAGTAAGATCAGTTATCGCCCTGCACTGTGACGTCAACAATAACTCGAGTTTTATAATGGTTGTAACTTATTTATTTTTTTTTTTTTGTTAATAAATATAGAGAAATTGAATAAACATCAGACTCTTTATTATCCCGTTGATGTAAGAGCTAAAAGTGTTCGAGGGTATCTTTTCAACGCGCGCGTGTGTGTGTGTGTGAGTGAGTGAGTGAGTGAGTGAGTGAGTGTGTGAGTGTGTGTAGCATACCCATTTCTCACTTAAAGGCTGACCAAGGGGAGTTGCCATTGAGTTCATCTCTTTTATTTTCTGCACTTATTCGTTAGTGCTGCAGATTTTTACTTCTTTTCTTGCAACACGTATATCATTTTTTTTTTTTATATAAAATGAAATTTCGTCCCTTAGTTGAATTTAACGTTAATCATTAAAGTCTGATGTAATTGCAAAAATAAAATTATTCTGAAGATTGTGAAAGAAAATAAAAATATTGCTTTATAAACGCTTATTTAATTACAGACGCCGTGGAAATAAAAGGGACTACAAAATTATTTTGAATAAAAAAAAATTGGTATAAAATCTCGGCTATTGAATACGGTTATACGCGAAGAGAACACACAAATGGAAGGGCATATTCTTTGAATATGAATACTCATATACATTCAGTGAAATCGGGATAGAGAGGACAACATTCATCCGTCGACAGTTGAAAATGATGTATCACAATGTCTATCATTTTTATTATTCTGCTGGAAATCTTTATGATTAATAAAATGATCTCCACCTCCAGAGGACTACATTGAGAATAAATAGTACTTGGACGAAATATAATTAAACATAGGTTCACCATATTTCATCGAAACTCATGAGATAAATAATTAGGCGGAAATTTCGTCAATATAACTCAATCTGAAAGATACCCAGTATATTTTATTCTGCCTTTTCATGTTAATACTGAAGTATGAAAAAAAAAAATAAAAAAGTAATGAATAAAATGGGATACACGGTCCAAAATTTCGCTTGAATGAAATAAAAAAAAAACATATTCACTTTAGAATTTCGTATTCATAATTAGTCGATATTGGGATAGAATTGAATTTAATTCACGTCGGATCCAAATGCAGCAGATGAACTAATTGTTCAAATGAGAGGCTTTTGAAGATCCAAATGTAAATTAAAGAATACCATGTTGTATTTGCCTTTTCCTATGATAGTTTATGATAATTCCGGTTTTCGTATGATACAAAATTTAAAAAGTGCTACGAAAATTTCTGCTCTACTTGTTTTCTATTTATTAACGACAGTTACGATAGCCAATATATCAATGAGTATTTCATATGTATGAAATATATATATCGTTCAGTCAAATATAATCACATCTGGTGCCATATGTGATGCAGGCTGATAGTACACATATCGGATCTGGCGCCAGACATGACCACGGCCAAACAGCTACGCTGTTTATCTAAGTGAATTACAGCACAGCCATTCTCAACAAAATCATAAGTGTGCCAATTTTCTATTCATAATCTAAACTCAGAAGTCATTTTCGATACAATTGAATTCGTAATTCATAGACAAATATGACTCTACATCGAATTGAATTGGATCATGATCATACATGTTCAAATTTCATGACAAAATACACCCCTGAATGCTGGGAATGGGGAAAAAAAAAAATTGCAGATAATTAGAAATTCAGACCATTAAATAAAATATATCGTAATTTTATTGTATTTTATATCACAAATTACTTTGGTTGGGTGTCAATGTCTTGAACTAAATCAGACGATGGATTCATTTACATGCAATTTGATTCCGCTCTGGAATCGACTGGATCCCACATTCATATAGCTCCAACTACACAGACAAAAAACTAGTCATTCACATTATTCAATTCTCATAAAATTCCTCCTTTCGTAGTTGGAAACTCAATAGATTGATTAACCTGATGTTCATATTCGTGCTTCAATACTTTTTTTTTTCTCGCTTATCATTTCAATTATTATCATATTTTTGCTGTTATTTTTCTGCAAATCTCTATAAGGAATTCTCACTTTGAATCATCTGATTTTCCTTTCATTTTTCATGCTATCTAAAATAATTCCAAACTTTGTTCTTTAACTTCAGATTTTTTACGAGCAACAATTCTATATGTTTTCCGCGAATAATGTATATCATTATGCAATACACGTCGACTCTCTGCGATATTCTGCTCACTTTGTGGAAATCGATTTGGAGTTTGACAAAAATTAATATAATCGGGAATGTTTTTTTTTCTAAATTAGAATAATTTTTACTTTATCTGGCATGAAACTAAAAAATGTTCATTCTACGCAGTGTACAGAAATTTATCTACTCGTGTTTCATTTGCAGATTTACAATATCTCGAGTAGTGTTAATTACAACGAGAAAATTAATAAAATAATTTATATCACATTGATATTTGCGTCTGCGCATAAATATAAACTGAGGCGCAGGACGGAACGAGGGTAGTGACGGTGGTAGTGGTGGTGGTTGAGAGTGAGGGTCGGACGTAGCCACCCCGATCCAACATTTTCTCTCTGCGCCGTCTCTTCCGTCACCCCAATATATAGCGAATCCCTCGTTTCCGCTCTACTCTCATTTGTGCGCTTCCCCTCATACCACCCATCTCACCCTTAGGCATCGGAAAATTCATAGTCGAGCATGGCGAATCGTGAAACGACCATCGATCGCAACGAAAGCGCCTGTGGTATCAAGGAAAAAGATAGGAATAGAAAAAAAATGTTGGAAAGAAGCGAGGAACGACCCAAGGGGATAACTACTACAGTTTTCGAGAGAGTGCGACTAAACATGAAAGAGAAAATGAGAGGGTAAATATCGATTGCCATATGGATGAATGTTCTTGTTTAGATACTCACAAATTTCAGATGAGATCGAATTAAAAAATAAGGGAATTTATCTCATGGGGAAGATGGAGGAGATTTTGAATGAGATAAATTTACTCTGCATACATTTGAATTATTTAATCGCCCTTCATCAGCATAATTACAATCTTCCCGAGTTAGTACGTCATACGACAAGATGAAATAGCTTTGTAACATTTCAAAAAGCTGTCTAGAGTAGCAGGTATAGCTACTGACTGAGGGCCAGTATCAAGCAATATATATATATACAATGTTTCTGTATGTCTATGTACTTCAGTATATGCATTAATGTACAGTAGATGTGTTCATGACATTTGCAAATTAATACGGAATGACCTCTCATCCTGTTGTACGTTACTCGTATATTAATACAGATGAAAATATCTTCATGTGCCCAACATAGATCATACTTAACGTAAAGTTTCAACTCCATTGGAAATTCATATACAATTTACCGCTAACGGGAAATTCTCTTTATCGCATTTGTGTAAATTCTTTTTTGTATCCACGTGAAAAAAAAAAAGGTATTATATTCAGTCATTCGATCATGTCGCTTTTGCTCATAGCAACAGTTCATAACTGTTGAAGTTTGAATAAAGAGTTGATGACGTTCAAAGAGGTTCGATTCCGCTGTGAGGATATGCCTGAATCAGTTGGAAATTTGTTCGACCATAATTTTATCTCAATTGATAGGAATTGTGCTATGAATAGTTTTGCCCTGGATATGTTTTCATAACAGTGCATCCCATAGGAATTAATTTATTTCTGTTCAGGAATCTTTGCATGTGTCTGTTCTATACGAATCAATGCGCAGTTTCAATATTTTATGAACAATTATTATTTTTTTTTTTTTCTACTCCTTACACACGAATCCACTATTTTTTAATTAATTATGCACTGCCTTTCACCACCCAGTGATAGAATCTTACATTAGAACCGGAAATTGAGTCACAACATTAAGTTAAATTCTTTAATAGTTCGGTCTGCATAAGGCAAGGCAATTCAATGTGCATCCTTTTTTTCAAGTAAAACCTTCGAGTAAACCGGAAGTGAGATGTGAAAACCACATCTGACTCAAAAATCTTCATGTGGAACTCTATGAATTTCCAAGAAGATTCATCAAGTTGTTCTACAGATAACTTGATAAGATTATGTGACAACAAATATGAATATTTTTTTCCATCCATGTTTAAAATCTAATTCAGATGATGTATAGCAATTTTTCAATTTCCCCATTGTCATCAAAAATGTATGAAATTTCATTTGTTTGTCACAGCTCT
The DNA here is from genome assembly GCA_030523085.1 of Meteorus colon. Lineage (NCBI taxonomy): Eukaryota > Metazoa > Arthropoda > Insecta > Hymenoptera > Braconidae > Meteorus > Meteorus colon. The sequence continues at coordinate 176,926 of JAPYZH010000193.1, read as the reverse complement.
TCTTGATATCATTTGGCTTGAGCATGACACAGAATGATTGATAGACAGACTGTCAACACTCTGAAATAATATCTCTCGTTGTCAAAATAGGTCGTAAAACTTCAATTCATGTGTGAATTATCAGTAAAGTCAACATTGAACTTAATTTTGCACGTCAATATATGATGAAGAATCAAAGAACAAGTACAAAAATAATGGTTGATATCATTTCACCTGCAAGCAATGATAATATGCATGGAAATATTATTATTCCATTTGGAATTGTGGATGAACAGTAGAATTTATATTAGTTGGACGAGCAAATTTTGAGTGATAAAGTCACATGAATTCGTCAATACAATCAAAGGTAATATATGATTTCTGTGCACACACCAATTAGACCAATGAAATTTCATTATCGTCCTCTTCACCCGTTACTTAATTCTCTTGATGCGAAATTCCGTATGATATAGTCAATGAGATTGACTAAATTTGTGAATTTTTTGTCCGAGAATATCCACAATGCAAATAATCCGAGTAAAAGAACAATAGAATGTTTCGTCACATTCAAATAATTATCTGAACATCTGCGCATTTATTGTGCTTTTTTAACCGCGCATTCTCATGTGTATACATGAATATACATTACACATGTATGGACAACATCCAAAATGGGCTGAAATTTGCATTTACCAAGAGTTCCGTATACACTCGATTAATTTGAAATGACAAGAACGATTAGTATGGATTAATTAATGCGTCACCATTGCAATTACATTAGTGGACTGAAATAAAACAATTCAATATTTGGAAAACATTAGCTGTATTGCAGAATAAAAATAATGAGATAATGGACACATCACTTGGTGCATCTATCTACATTGATTATTACAAGTGACCACGAAAATTTTCCTATTATACTGTGTTGATTATCTGTCGAATTAATATTGGTTTATTGCGAATGATGAGTCAAAATGAAATTTGTATTGCGATTTTCAACTGAATATCAAGCTTATTTCATAGATGTTTTGCAAAATGCTGAAGTAACTGAGCATCCGTATCATTATGTTATCTCTTGTTCATCAAACAGTAGACTCGTATTATATCACCTGATAAACTTCACAATCATGATTTAATCATTGATTCAACTCGATATATTTTTGTATATAACTTAACAATTCAAAAACTTTGATTGGATATTACCGAAAAGCTTTATCGTGGTTTGTCACGGAAAGCCTTCCATAGTCAACTAATAGAGCTTGTGTGCACATTGCCAAATTCTCAAAGGCAGCTGAATCATATTATGTAGCCATATACACTATGTATACATTGTATATATACTGGGTTCTTACTCTAACTCAGACTGGCCCGCAGGCACCGAACGGTCTACATGTCGCGTGACTTGCGTTTCACATGCACTTCACGGAATACAATATTATATATGTATATATAGAGACAAAATGTTGTGCGCAGGGTCACATAAGAGGGTACATATAGTCCGACAAAACGCAGCGATAGCAATGCTAATTCGACTTTCCGGGCAAGCACACGGTATCTCAATTTTCTCTCTAGATTGAGTTTTGACCATCTTCTTCAAACATAATAATCTATGTGAGACAGCAGCTCATGATGACTATTACAATAAGAGCATTTAGTAACAAAAGCTTGATGAATCGTTCTATATTTTATTAGTTAACACAGTAGAAAACCGAGTGCTTGAGTTCAGTAAACAATAGTCAAATATGATAATTTAAAATGCCAAATAGATTGTACGGCTGAAACTAGATTGGTGAGCATAATTATTGGATGAGATAATTATAAAGCTTGATCTATATTGGATGGTGCTCATACACATAAATGGAAAGTTGCAATTTCAATAGCAAGTTTCATGCATAATGGTCAACAGAGAATACCAATTAGAGAGCAGAATGGACAAGATAACAAAGCGTTTGGAAAACTTTTGGCACGTGAATTGAATTTTCCATTCCAGATGCAGGTGTACTTTTAATCTAAAGAAATAAAATATTTTCAAAACAGTGAATATGATTTTATGGTGACCATTCGTCACATTCCATTATATTGTTATACTTTTATTGTCCTTCATGGATTTGTGCCGACTCAACATATAAACCATAGTTTTATTATATATTCTATTTACTAAGACCATTTTAGAACTTATCTGATCGTAATCTGAACTTGGATCAACGATATATTTATTTTCATTGTAGGAGCCGAGATAGCCTAAAGAGTAATAATATATTTTTTCGTATACGAAGATAAAGAAAAAATTGTAAATTAGTCATTTTTAATACGCGATTATTATGTATCGAATTTTTTTCGTGCTATCTACACTTTTCTATCAATTTTATGTTTATAATTATGATTCTTCCATGTTATCCACTAAACAAGCTCGTAATTTCAACTTTGTGCATGGGCAATCGAAAAATTCACAAATTCGAGAATGTTATTCTATACAAATTTTTTTTACTTATCACTCACAACTCACATTTGGCTCGCCATAATTAAATCCAATTACTCCTGTATAGTAATCCATCAATATTTAACTCACTGGCAAATAAAACACGTGTTAATATGTCCTCACGTGTCTCGAGTTACGTCGCGAATGTTCGCAACGACTCAATTTCAATCATAAATTCACAGTATGACGAGTCATCTAAAAATACCGTTGATCATCAGAGTACATGATCGTTTGTTGGTCAATAACCTCTGGAGGACGGTTCATAACTCAACGAGAAATACAAAAATTATCGGAGTATAATGTTATGAATGAAGACTTCAACACTCTACATCTCACCGGTTTTCGACGCCATCTTCAACATGGATTGAAGTAAACAGCTCAGCTGTGATTACGTGACTTTTGAGACAGTGTTGCCGCGCATTCGAATGGCACATAACTAAACAGAGAGTTGCGAGCAATGTACATGGGACAAACCATGTTGCTACACGAAAAAGAGAGAGTTAAATGTGACTCACAATCGACTATACATTCTCACAATATAGGTGTAGCCAACAGACATAATTTTTCTCGAATAGACATAAGTGAGAATAAAAACAGAGTCAAGATCGATGCAAATATTTTAATTACCCTCAGTGAACTCAACGCGTATTAAGTGATGAACAATTCTAAACTTTTTGTCGCATAGAAATTGTGATGGATGTTTTTTATCGAACAATATTGCGAGATTTGTTTGAATGATCGGAAATAAGTGAAAGGATTGTGAAATCACAATTGCGAAAAACCTCGACAAGTTCCAATGTTAACAGAGATCTCAGAATCGGAAAATATCGATTCAACCTATCAGTTTTCTTGTTTCAGTCTATTGTTCCATTCTTCATACAATCAACCTGTCACTTCATTGTCCATCTGCGTCCAATATGACCTCGACAGTGATTAATAGAAGATATTCACTCATTTATCAATAGGGAAATTTAATTAACATAAAAACCACGATATCATCACGTGAATCGTTCCAATTCGTTTTATGGTTTCATTAAAAATGATACTTTGATATATTTTCCGCTGACTAATACTATTAACTGATGTCATTGAGAAAACACCTTCGGCCTACAAGTTGTTGGCTAAATTTTTTACTCATTATCGAAACTACGTGTGTTGTGATTTACCCGTTTTATTTCTCTCTTTCGCTCCCTGCAATGTTGTCTTCGTTACTTTTATTCTATTCTCACACTCACGTGAGTTCTGCTTTCAAATAAAGGCAAATACAGGAAGCGCGAGAAGTGGATGAGAGTCGGGAGAGAAAAGTAAGAATTGGAAGAATAATGCAAAGAGAAAACGAGAAGAGGAAAAGAATGAAGAGTGAAAAGCGAATTCGTTATTTAGAGTGCACTGGGTATCTCGTTCTAACCGCTTGCGTGGTTTGTTCATACTCGCAGGGTAGGAAGAGAATCAAGGGGAATGAGGCTTGTACTCAAGAACTATATATGTACATAACTGCAATGTATATCTGGAGGAATAAAGGGGAGCGGAGCAAAAATATGTAAAGTGAGAAAGAAAAAATTTCAAGCATATGAGGTAATAAAGCAAATGTATACATTTTTTAGATATAAATTTCGATTGTATTCCTTCATAATGATCAAAGAATTTTCTTCCAGTTTTTTCAATTTTCTTTTTCCCTTTTTATCTACTCCCTTTCTTACTGTTACTAAATATGATAACAATATTGAGAAATGTTAAACCATCCGATGGGCCAATGAGTTTTTTAAAATCATGTAGCATAACTCGTTGTTATATTTTATTATTTCGACCAGAACACAAGACACATTGGTTCTTTGCTATGGACACAGATAGCGATAGTGGTTGTGTGATAGCAGCAGTAACAATATCGAGACGGCATTTCACGTGCAAGTGGAATTACATCTTGCATATGAACTTCGATTCCCGAAATACAAAAGTAAACTTTCTTCTTTTTTATTTATTTTTTCCTTTGTACAGGCAATTTCACGTTTCTTTTGTTTTTAGCTTACATACATCGCCTAGTCACGTCCATGCACTTTAAATTGCTTGAAATAGATAGCAGTTGAACATGCGCTCACAAAATTCTATGCGATACGATTAAATCTCTGGAATACAACCCAGAGCAATGAAATAAAATAGAATAGAATAGGGAAATACATAGGATTGGAATTTTATATTTTCGTGTGATGGTACATGATGAATATTGTGGAAAAGGTATATGACATATGCAACATAAGGCTGATGATCAAATCACAAGTATATCACACTAAAGACCTAAATGCCAAATGCACTTATACGTACGAGAAGGTAAATCGATTTGACTGAACATCTGTCATTGATGGTAATTACCAGTGTGAGTGACATGCATGACAAACTTGAGAACTACTGCAGATTAATTAACACACGCCTTATTCATGTATTACATCAAACGACATAATTGTGTGATTGAATGCCATATTGTTCAATAAGAAGATATTTTTAACTATACCGAAATATTAAATAAGAATAAAATCGATGAAAGTTCGTATCTTCCACGGAATCATGACATTTACGGAATCAGCGAATTGTACATTTAAAATTTAGACACACAAATGGAGAATATGATGAATCGAGTCCCGAAAGATTTTTTGTTCAATAATTTACAACTATCGAGCTTGTATGTTAATTAGTAATAACATCAGTACTTCGCAGCAATTGTCATTGAGTTGCTGCTATAGATGTGAACTAGGAAGATATTAATTGTCAATGGTATAATTCATAATTGATGTGATTTTGTGATTAGTTTTGGCTTACCAATAAGATTGTGATGCAAATAAACGATTTCGTTCATCTGCATCACAATAACTATTTTCTGTTATGAACTTTTACAAGAAAAAAACTCTGATTTGAAGAAACATAACTGTTCGTAAATTACAAAAGCCTATATTGAAAATAATTGATTTGATATAGTTTTGAGTACTATCATACGCAGAAAATAGTTTCTGCCCTTCATCATTGTGTTTCTGACAAGCAGATTGAATTTCACCAAAAAGTGTGCAAAATTCGATTTTAAACAATGCCCACAAATCCCGGGCATTGGGTCAATAATTAATCTTCTTGCATAGCCCCTTAAAGAATTGACCATGTGTTTTTTACAAACTTTACTCTCCCCGCCGAATTTTATACGTTGACATCTCGTTTTTGAAATCAGGGCTAGCCCTTGATGTAATGTTACTGTTTTGATATTATTATGAATGTAACTGACTTTTTCTTTATCTTCATCCCAACTTTGAAACTCCTGTTTGCAGCATTTCCTTCATCAATATAAATTTTCCGGCTTCTCCATTTTGGTTTTTTTTTTCCGATAGAACGGAATTTGAAATGAATTCACAAATGGATCAATATTCTATGAAATATCAAATATTCTTCATTGAAACAGCACATCTTATATTGGATAAGTATTTAATAATTACTGAATATTTCATTGAAACATGTTGAATGTATTTGATGTGTGAACAAATTTAACGTCTGAATAGAGGTCATCGGGAAACTACCTACTGTATTATTGCAGAAATTAAAATAAGTTGCAAAAAGATTCTGACAAGAAGGAATTGTTGGACAATTGAAGTGTCCTGGAAAAAATTAATTTCTTGGTCATTTTTAATTTTTTGCAGGCGCAGAAAGATTTTCGAGAGGAATTGAATTGCAAAGAAATAGTGCAGAGCTACGTTGCAATGTGATATGAGGCAAACAAGAAAGGTTTGAAGTTGATAACGAGTGTAGCAGTGACTTATTAAACTAACAATAACAAAATACCAGCAGGAGAGTTTATAAATTGGAAATTTTCTAGTGTATATGAGGCGAAGGCTATCTAGTATGCTCTCATTGAAATTACTCTGATCACATTGATGAAATTGACCCCACAGAATTTGTAGATGATGAAAAATTCTTCAACTATTCTTATTCATCATCTGATCATTACTCAACCGCATTTATCGAACTTAATATTAAAATATGTTCGGAATGCATATTCATCCTGTAATTCATCCGGAACTGCGTAGTCTTCGTCGCTTATAACGCACCATTCCAAGTTGGCTACCAGTATTCCTTTCCTAAAGGATCACTAACTAATTAAAAGTTTGAGGGCTGGAAACACACCCAGCTGGGCACCATTCAAGCTAAACAAACTCGCTATATCGTTTCATCCTCGGGCGTAGCATTATTATTCATTACGTAACTGCGCAGTAGAAATGCGAATGTCGCGTTAACCTGCCACCAAGAAATTAGCAAACTGTGGTTTTCGCCCGATTTTATCACCAAACTTCATATCGTATCTCTTTCTGCCCTTACTTTTGATGATGGTTTAAATAAATAGTTTACGTTAGTGAATTTGGAGATATTAATACGAAACACCCAATATGTTAGATATGACATTTCGGTTAAGAGGAAATGCCATTCAATTATATGAGAAAGTTCTGAAATTCATTGAAATTGTAGTTGCTTATAGCATTATTTCCTTTTTTCATATAACTTTAGCGAGAAAATGCATCGCAAAGAGTTCACTGCTCATTTATAACGGTAGAATTTGACATATTCTGCCAACTGCAGCTTTCTCTAACGGGCACCGACCAGTGAATACTAAATCTGTGGACACATTGCTTCTAAGTGGTACACGTATTTTCTAAGCCGTGGAAAAGTCTGGGAAAAATTAAGCGCTATCCTTCATCTTATCGACTATAGCTTAAAGCGAGATCAGGGTTTTACATCTAAAATTGAAAATTTTTGCCATGGAGAATGTGAGGAAAAACATGGTAAATTGCAATGACAGACCCACAAACATGTATAACATTCCCATAATACCCGACAAAAACTATTATTTTGCTAGGGAACGTAGCTGAATTAATACTTTTCAAAACCATTCTTGACTTCCTCCATCCTGATCTTCCTCCGCTTTCACATTCTAGGACGATGGAGATATTTTTCGAAGCATAAGAATTGACACATTACATGACTGGGGAAACTATTTTTCATCAGTGTATTGTCGAGATCCGGAATAACCCAGTAGAATAAGGTCAACAACTGTGAATTGATTGAGTGATAAAGGAGAATATTGCTCAACAACACTCTTCTATATTGCACTCCATCTTACTATTAGAATGGATATTTTCAGTTGAGAACATCTTTACTACTCACTGCATATAGAATAGAAATATGTGCAAAGAGTTTTGATGTCTTATTCAAATTATTGTAGTTTCTTTACGGCGCGGGTGTTAACATATTAAGTTCATTCATCCAGATGAACAGTCGGCGATATGGTAACTAAATCAATGACACGTGTACGCGACTGCATGTTATAATTACTTCATTCTTCCACTTATAATTTTGCTCAGTCCCGAGAATGGATGCGGTTGGATTTATCATTAAAATATTCGTCTGGCCTCATTCTCTCATATAATGCTTTCTCTACAAAATCTTGCAGTATGTCGAGATAGCAGATTAAAATCTAATGAAAATGCAAACTCCACAATCGTTTTTTACCGAACTATATGACATATCCAACTAACAACGGGCAAATTTCTCATACAACTTTAACCGAAGACGGTCTCATCAAACTGTAACTAAGATTGACGGTGTGGCCTAATATTCATACAAAATTGGAATGGAAGTATTGTGAAGACTTGGATAGCTTGAGCATACAAGTAAAAGATGCAATGAAGGTTGAGTGAACTTGAATTTTTCGTACATTCTGGCCTTCTTTTCCTCGATGGTGTGGCGCTGTCATTAAAATCAGTGCATGCAACATCCGTTCTTTTTTTTTTTTTTTTTTTTTTGAATAAATATTAATGTTAAACAAAAGAATAAACCGTATTTTTCAATTACGCACCCGATAGGGAGATGCTACTCTTTTTGAAAGCGTAATCAAGTCACGTAGAGCAATAGTGACTTCAATTACAAACAACTCTATTCTGAAATCTCATCAATCTGATCATTCGTGTTGGCATCGCGATGATGTTCGCTTGGAGAAACATACGCGAATCTGAATTCGAATAGATTCGGATGAAGCCATTGAAAAACGAAAGGAGATGAACGAAAATAATTTAATTGTTTTGTTTTTTTTTTTTTCATGGTAAATGGAGTAGTTTTTAACCAGGAATTCAAACCATTTAACTGCAGTTGTGCGGAAAGCTTTAAATCATTTTTCAAACTCTAAAGCCCCCGGCTGAAAAATTTTCAACGCTAGTAGCCTGTAATTATGAGTGCACAACTCGACCTTGAACAAAAGGGTAACGACTGTGTGATGAAACGTAACTAACAGGCATTGAGCGACGGCGAGGAAAATAAAGGAAGGGGAGATGAAGAAAGGCTTGAGGGGACGAGAAATATTTCAAACATTTCTGAACAAACTTTTTTCATGTCTAGCACTGGATCAAGCATTCCACCAACGTCCCTCGTCAATTCCAACGGCGTAGTTGCCAACATTGCGAGACCACAAACCCCCCTTGAAAACCAGAGCTAACCATTTTCTAGGGTGCTTGGTGCGTGTACTGAAATTTATGGTCTATAAACTCGGGACTCCTCTATCCAATTCTCTCCCAGACGAAACTCACACAATCGATATTGGGAATGACGTAATATGGCGCCAAAAATAAAAAATAAAATATTCACGAAATAATTGCTCCATCTTCACATCCAATCCATTCGCAGTTCATTGGAGTCATATCATCCCCATTGTAATAATCATTTTGATAATTGTTTTATTGGAAATAAAATAGTTTCAGTGGTATGACATTTAAGTATGTAAAATTATTTCAAATATATTGAAAGACAGGAGCTGATGTGCAATGATGCGGTTCAATAACCTATTCCGTCCGTCACACATCGATACTAAAATTCACGAACCATTGAACCGAATATATCTTTGAAGTGTGATAATAATTTGTGTTTGTTTTTCAATACTCAAATGAAATTCCGACAAATTATTTCCCATTCGACGGAATAATTAATTAAAAATATTGGCTCCGCTCTACACTATATCGTCCTTTGGTAGTTATCTGTTCATTGATTTTCATGTCAATGTATAATAAAATAAAAACAGTGTTGATAACATAATATTCTGTTTGCCATACGTAAATGGCTTTGCAACATTGTTTTCTTGTTAGAGGCTTTCCTTGAATATTACTCGTTCCCTCGTCGCACGTTTCCAGTTGACGTCAGTTTAAGCAGACGTCCAACGCGATTGCGCGGAAGCCGCTTGGGGGCTTTACACAACCATGGACGTCGGTGAAATTTTCTTGACGGAAGTTTTGCCGCGGAAATCCCGGATTAGTTCATATAACGACGAACATTGAAAGTTCCAAGTTGACCAAGAGAAAAGGAGAGCGAGAGCAATAGAACGACGGAGGGTGCACTAAACAGTGGATGGGTAGCAAGAGAGTTGGCAAGACGAGCGAAAATGTCTCCATTAAAGTTAAACAATTTTTCTATTCACCAATCTCGTTCCTTCTCCTTTTATTTCTGAGAAAACTCAGCCGTACCGTCAAAATTAATCGTAGAAAATTGAATTATTAACTTGTTTCATTCATTATATTCAATTCACAGCAGCATAAATCCTGAACAGGCTTTCAATTAGCCTCCACACATCAATTAATGTCATTTAATAATACGATTACTTTTAATGACTTTGTAATTATGAAGAAAATGCATTACATCGACATGAATTAGCTCACGTAACGCACATCATGAGCTTATGCTGCGTATTGTTTTGCATATAATGCTCATGGCAAGGATGCAGCAACGAACACCCACGTCAGCAACAACCAAGTTTGGTAATTATATCTTTGCACAAGTTTAATTCGGGCTACCGTCCAAAGTTACTGCCAACATTTACTGGGAAACGCGTATGGCTGAGCCAACGTCCTTTAGAACCAGTTAATAATACGCTTAGTCTTATGCACAAGCGCTGTGGTATCTTCCTCTATATCGCTCTTAAACCATTGTATCATCAAACGACATTCCCCATGTTCACCCATATACCAATTCGAATTGTCAAGTAGCCGTGATTCATAGACAATTGGGTAATGACTTTGATGAACTCATCAAAAAGTAGGGATCGATGAAAGTACCCGGTCGTGAATCGCAATGATAGGATCGTTAAATCCATTGGCGAGACCCAATACGGATTAATGAAGATAGTTTGATGTATGTGTAGAATAATGAAGTGATAACTTGAACCACTAATATCTCCATACACGTTTCATCAGAGATATCTTTTCGATACGTTGAATGCAGTGTAAATATAACGATGATAATGAAAAGTATTCGATACATAACTCTACAGCAAAGCGGATCAATTTGCAATAGCCTAGACATAACGAAGAACAAATTAACACTTTTTGTGGCAACATAAAATAGAGTCGAGCTAAGAATGATTTATACGGACTTGTAGCAAAGCTCATCAAGAACCACTAATAAAATTCTGTTTTTAGAACATATTATCTGAATATAACAGTCAGTGTGGCAAACAATTTCGAAATGAAATCAGAAACATTTAACAAAATTCATCTAATCAAATTTGTGAGTGGACTCAATGCTAGTGGCGGAGTTGTATAAAAGTGAGCGAATATTTCTATTAATCGTTATTAAAAATAAAGAAACAGATGTAAATCTTTCGGTTTTGCAGAACAATTTTCAAGCAAACATTGTTTTGTCAGTATTTGTTTTTTCAACTTTTTCATCAGCAGTTCATGACAATATGTGAAACGATACCATAAACTGCTTGCATAATTGCACAATAAATACATTAAAAAATGTGAATATATATATATCATACGCCTGAATATAAAATTATGAATAAATTTGTCAGAGAGACAGCGAGAGCGTGGGAGATTAAGGTACAGCTCTCAATGCCATCCCATATGTATTCGAATATTTGTTAATTTTCTATTTTGAAGGTCCTATTCGCCTTCACGCATTCCTAATATGAATCATACATTTCCGAAATCATTGCATCATTGTTTGATCCTCAGTGTTTCATTCAGCTTAGCATAGTCATTGAATCAATGAAACGTCAATTGATTCACATAATATCTTAAATATACAGAAGTAAAATCTACCGATCAAGAGAAGATGCAGAATTTTCGCGAAAGTAGTGGTGTGAGAGGAGTGTATAATTGAATTATCAAACAATAGGAAGCATAAAATGGTACGAAATAGCGTGGAAAAAAAAATGAAAAAAAAAGAGTATGCCGGTTGCATAAGCGAACTCATATAGAGTAGAGTGAATGGAAATATGTGCGGATGGAAGAGTAAAGAAAGTGAGAATATTTTTTGAGCATTTTTTTCTGCATATTACATTTTATAAATATAATTTTCATACGTAGTGCAAAAGCCACAGAGGAGATATTATGGGTGAGGGAGTATGAGGTGCATAACGAGCAAGTGCCGGTGTGCTGCGCATAAACTACCCTTATCCCCCAATTAGGATCCACCCTGAAGCTCTTTCAGTCTAATTCCACGAGCTTTATCGTAAGCGAAATAGAGACGTAAAGGAGAAGCGCGAGAAAATGAGAGAAAATGAGGACAGAATGGGAAGGAAGATACAGAATTAGACGAAGAAACCGGGAAAAGATGATTAGAAAAACACGTGGAAAAATGCGGTGGCTTTCGCGGCTACCCACTCTAATCTCGAGATACACAACTTAGCTTTCAGAGTCTTAGCACTCGACTTTAGCTATTTTACTTATTTTGTGCATCCATATTGTTTTAATTCACCTTGGGTGGTTTATATATATCGTAAATTGAAAAAGAATAAAAAGTACTCACCACGATGAATGAGCTGAAGGGTTTGTTGGTATTGTAGGTAACGCGCCAGGGGGCAATGACCTCCTGGCCTGACAACAACTATTGCGCTGTCCAACAGTACCATCCCCGCAACATGACTGAGTTGGTCGTCCCGTTGACGTAAATTCAATTGCGGACGCGCGAACTTTTGGTCGGAGTAAGGGTGATGTAGAAAATTCTCGTTGTACAGACGTTGAACTGCTTGAACTACTTGATCCGGGACTGCCACCCAATCGACCCGGTGACGCGTACGCAAATCCACGGAATCGAAAATGCGACTGATGATAGAGATAGCCAGGCGGTGGTAGTCGATAATGATGATGAAAGCCGAGATCACGTCTCATGTAGGGATCACCAGGATCTGCCGCGGGTATATAGCGATCGGTTGGTGTGTGAGCAGCCGGTGGTACGTATCTGTCAACATATCTCTCTGGATATAATACTTCCGGTGGTGGTTGAGGCACGTACCTCTCTACTGGAGTGTGAGCATTTGGCGGTACGTAACCCCCAACTCCCGAAGCGTTAGTCCCGTAGCTTCTGCCTTCATTCCCTGGATCTACGGGCGAACATGATGACGTTATCCTACCTGTCGAATAGGTATCTTTGGCCTTTGGAAGTGACAGGAACTTTTCCCCAACTCCTCGGCCTGGTGAATATCGTTCTGGATTACCATGAAATCGTTGCTCGTTTCCCTGATACCGATCGCCGCCACTTGTGGTGGTACTGTACCGTTCAATACCATATACTCGCTCGGAATTTGCACGTTCGAATTGGTCATGATTGCTAAGTTGATAACGACCGTAATTCGCAACTGCCTTTGGAACTTGGATGAACTTATCGTTCTTTGATGGAGTTTGACTTTGATAACTACGTTGCGTACTACTATTTTCCGGCGTTGGTGATGGCTGAATAAAACAATCATTTGCGTTTTGTCCAGATGTTGAATATAGAGTGTGGTAACGACTATTCTCAGATGAAGATGGCGAAGATGAGACAAGAAGTCTCTCTGTTGAGGAAGCGCTTGTGTATTTACCAATTTCCGAGTTGACTCTTGTGTCGTGAGTAGGTGAAGAGTTTGCAAGATAACGATCGCCGAATCTATCATTTGTTCTTGATTGAGTGTAACGTTGTAAGGTAATATCGTTGAAACGATCAGATGAGTATCGCATACGATCGGATACATCCTGAAAGCCACTCGAATATCGACATGTATAATCAGCTGGTGTCGGTGAACTTGAATTAGAACATCGATCGTTTCTTTCCAAGTATTTTTGGCATTCACCACCACGTTCAGATGTTGAATATCGTCGTGACTGAGCAGTTTCTGATGTAGATGTACCAGCAACGGCTCGCTCTGTCGATGGGTAACGTTGATGCGGACCATCTCCATTCGGGGAATTTGAGAGATACCTCTCGCACGACGTAATTGTTGAAAATCGATCATGATGAATGGATTCCGATCGATGAAAACGATCGTGAATTGGTGAATTGCTGATGAATCTTTCATTTGTTTTGCTGGCAAATCTTTCGGGTACAGGTGCATGGATCGGCGAGGATGTGACCAATCGTTCCGATGACAATGTATATCTGTTGAGATCCTTATTGGCATTGGATGATTGGAACAAACTGACACTGTCTCGCTGTAATGTCCCCAGCACAGGTGATCCGCTGGCCAACAGACGTTCGGTCGATGTGCCGTATCGTTGTGGTGGATCCTTGGCATCAACATTGGCGTGATGGATGCCCGCGTTATTGACTGCCAACAATCTGTCTGCAGACATAAATCTATCTTTGGACATTGGTGATGCTGGTGCAGTTCCGTAGCGATCGCGGGTGCTTGGAGAATTGGGGGGCATAATCCGATCAGAAGAAGGATAACCAGCAAGGCTCGGGGTGGAAGCGTACTTTTCACTTGGACTTGGAGATAATGGTGGCGGTGGAACGAAATGATCGTTTGTCGGTGCCGGTGATGGTGGTGATGGGAATGTTTCTTGCGAAAATGGCTTTCCTGCTGACAGTGCGAGTATCCCTGAGTTTGCATACTCGCCAACCACTGTGGTTTTTGGCGTCGATCCGGTTGTGTTATCACCTTGAAAATGATCGATGTGCCGAAAGCAATCACTTGTTTGAATGGGCAGTCTTTGTTCCACTGATGTTGCGGAAGTTGCCTCTGTATATCTTGAATATTGGATAATTCCATTTTGCGACATTTGAGACTGCTGCTGCTGCTGCTGCTGCTGTTGCAGTTGATGCTGTTGGTGGTGTTGGTGATAGTGCTGTTGCTGTCTGGAGTACGAATGATGGGTATGGCTCGTTCCTGTACACGCTGAAGACTGACTGAATCTATCCTGATTTTGGGATACGGAGAAGCGCTCGCAGCACGACGATATCGACCGCGATTGGTCGACATCGGTTGACATCTCGTCAAGAAGCTGCTTCGCGCCCTGTTTCTCGTATTTGTCCATCGTGATTCGGACTCCATAGTCGTTTGCCTCGCTTGATTGAATCCTATCGTTGGATCCACTACTATTTCCGCCAGTCGGATAACGCTCTTGAATAATGTTTGCGGATGAAGAGCCTCTTGACTCTGATTGCTGTGGATGCTGTTTGTGATAGTAGTCAGTTTGCGTATTACTGTTGGCACCACTGACGGTAATGCTCGATACACACTGTGAATTGGATATTCCGGTACTATTTCCTGGTAATGATGTTGGTGTGGGTGCACCACATTGAGAGGCAGGGTGCTGGTGCAACAGGAGACGTTCTCTTCGGCCATAGTCGTCGTCTGTCGGCATCCTGGTGGCCCGTGGCCCGCTGTCAGGACATCTGTAAATGACATAGAGGAAACAAAAATTAAATTAACAACATTGTAGCATTGCTTCTTCAAATATTTCTTCAATTACATGTGCTCATGAATTCTGTGTTTATTAGTTGTCGGCGATATAATATGAGATTTAGTGCACAAGCGCACGCTTCATCGCTCTCGCTTGGTAAAACAAAAAAACTATGTACCGTAGCAGGGTCCATGTCCGTAAAACGAGCGTGGCTCGATTTGCGCGACGTAATCACGCCATAACGATAAAGTATCTGGACTCGCGGAGCAAGGGAGAAAAGGTCGCCCGGCGTATAACAGCTTTAGCGGGTACGTGATACTAAAGCGCTCGTGTAATCGACTACAAATTAATTGTCGCCACGTTTACGGGCGTTTCGCTACGTTTGTACGTGCTCAAAACGAATGATGCGTGTGGTCACATATATAAACATTCATGCGAATCGAATTAGTTGTGCCATACTGCATGGTTAAAGACAGTCTGGAATATATGAACTGCATATAACCCGCCAATTCAATCATTCAATATCGATTAAAAAGGAATGATAATGTAATATCTAGCCATTGAGCGTACTGAGATTTGCCAAATATTCTTCCAAATGAATGAAATAAAATCAGTGCGACATCAAACCATAATTCTACATCATCATCAAAATGAAATTGCGCTATTTTCAAATGTTTACAAAAGATGATGGCTCAGTAGAAATATTTCGTTCAACCTAGTTTTCCATGTTACAGCAATAAGAATGTCGCTGGTATCTCTGTACTTGCTACATATTTGGAACTTAATGAACCTACATTCGAAAAAATATCATAATAATCAATTTTTGTTTATTAATAAAAACAATGAAGTCCATAAATATTATTCAATCCTGAATGCCTCGAACAATAATATTCTCTTGAGGATTTTCAAATCTTGCGATGGTATTCGTTCGCTTGACATTTTATATCAAATAGGACTCAACAATTTTTCGTAGACAATTCCTGAGAAAGTCTGTGGGGGGGCGTGGCTCAATGTGTAGCATGAAAATGCTTACATGGCCCGACAAGTTGATGCCAACGCTTGAGATGTCTTTTTCCATAGTCCTTATAAAAACTCAAATGGCAGTGGAGGAAATGTGAAAAAAAAAAAATGAGGGAATAGAAGAGCCACTGGTGAAGACGAGCAAGTGTGAGTGAGGAGACTAGAATTCACAATAATACCGACAGAAAGTTTTGCAATTAGCACAAGAGCTGTCCCCTCGTTGACTGTGAATGTCAATACAGTAAATATAAAAGAGTGCGAAAAGTTCAGAACCACTACCATTTTCCGAAGTGAATTCAAAAATGTTTACAGTTAGGGTGAATCGTTAGTTGCTTAAAATGTATACAGAAATGCTCAGCTAATTCACATCAGTTTACGTAAATTTGATCAAATGCAATTTATATGCGTTAATTGCTTCTAGAGAGTTTGACTGGTACAAACGGGCGAAGTCTGCAGAGCAATTTAACATTCATCAGATGTACGGGTAGGTAAAATGAGCGAAAAAAATAAATAAATAGAAAATAAGATGTAAATCGAGGAAAGTGATAAAAAAAATTTGCAACGATTAATTCATCCAACGATCGTTCTTCCCTCTTGCTATCTTATACTTTTTCAGGCCTTCGCAATTACTACGACGCTTTTAACACGGGCATCGTTGGTCTCTTGGCCAACCTCCAAATTGAATCTATTTAAATGTCCAGTACAACAATTCCACCCTTAACTCCACATTTTCTACCCCGTTCTTTCTTCACATTTACCCAATTGGGTTTAGAACGTTATATTCTAGAGCCTTTCTTGCTTATGAAATTATGTATCGTTTTGGTTATTGAATTTCTCATGAAACATGTTAATGCCATAATTACTTTTACAAATATTAATAGTAAAGGCCCACAAGAATTGTAGAATAAATTACAGACATAGTATCACTTATTTACAATTCATTATTCTTTCGTGTGCTCAACTGAATCGAATTTTCTCTTAATGAAATTCCTCCTTCGAGTATCTGAACATTCAGATAAAATGGGGTTAAACTTATGATTCAACGTTAAGAAAATGAAGGCGCCAATTGATTCGAGACAAACGTATGCCAAATGCGCTGTTCTCTAAAAGATGAAGCGCAAGAGTATTTCCTTTGGGAAAAAATAATTTATTCGTGTTAATTTACAAATGTATGGATGTATATAACTTTGAGTCGGTCACAGTATGCATAATACATTCTTTGCGATGAGTATAGTTAAGTTGAGGCATAAAACCACTTCATAAAGATCGCTCCTAACGGAAAAATCGATTGTTTTATACATCAAAGCTTAATATTCCACAAGAGGATTATATCTGACATTAACAAAGAAGTTCCAGCATGATTTTAGTCCTTTGCATATGACTTTCTTTTTCACGTGACTATTTTTCCCACCAATGCTATTGTGGTAATTAAACGATGATAGAATATATTTTCCTGGGATTTATGTCATTTTCATTGATGTGACGGGGAACCAACTCCAGTGAAAGGTTCATTTACGTCACCGTCAACAACATGCTGTAGAAAAATAGAAGGACGTGGAAAGGAAGCGTTGATTTTTTTCTTTTCAAACAATATCGATGAATATACAAATAAAAAAATTATTGTGCCTCATACGTCGGTTAACTTTTAATGAAAAAAGAAGAAATTCAATCCATGCAACTGTACGAGAGTTATTATCTATTTCTGCTTCAACCCTGATTTCAGATCTAGAACATAAAGTGGGCGATAAAGATGGAATGCTATTTGAATAAAAGACCGTGTCGTTCTCAACACCACCCAATAACAATGCCAACCTTCCTTGCGTCTCTGAGGACATAACAAAATCCGGTATGGATAATATCCGTTACCCTACCAACATTTCAAGAATCGTGAAAAACAGGAATAAAGTATGACATCGTTGTGTCGCCTTTTCGTATGTAGTTTATGCATAGTATGTATATATATTCGCAGCCATAGAACTTTATCGTTGGAATAAAGTAATCGAAAAACTGCCAAGGCTATACTATTAAAGTTATATCTATCGATTGACAATCGGTCGACAAAGAAAAAAATGAGGAAAAAAAAGAGAAAAAAATTTGTCACATCTACCACGAGGTCCTAAAAAAATTGTATAAATTATTTAAAATGAATAAAATTTTGCCCCAGGCTGCGAAGTTAATAATAACAGTAAGAAAAAGAAGAAGGAAAGGGACGGGCACAATATTTTCACACAGCGAATAAATCGTGGAGGGATGTGCATAGCTTGAAATTTTGACAGAATAAGTAACGAGGCCACATACATACATGAAAACAGAGCCTGATAAGAGAAGTGAAGAGAAGTACAGTAGAACATATACGACATGATGCAGATACGACAATATATATATACAAAAGTACCAGATTTTATTTGTTCAAAGTTGGAAAATGCAACCTCTCAAATCGTAATGGTTCAATAAAAATGAAATGAACATTGTATCGACAATGGTGTAAATTCGATCGTAAAGATCCGTGGTCTCATGCTTCCGACGCGCAACATCGTCACTGCCAACCCAAAAGATGAATAGAATTGTGGATATATATATATATGCATGTATGGATAGCACTCCGTACTTTTATGTGTTTCGGAAGAGGAAGGACGTTATCAGTGCATGAGATTGTGTCACATGACAATTTTTAATGTTCGCCCAGCGGGCTCGAGAGGCCCATTAAAGACCTAACATACTTCGATTGCTCCCAACTGGACAATTACTATACAGGGCATCATTTTTCATACTACTAAATCAAAATTTATGACGCTCATTCACTCAATCATCGCAATATAACATAGTTGGTATGACGACAAAGAGCTAAATGGTATCAAATGGGAAATATGGTGTTTCTATCTTTTGAAACATCAACATTTCAACACCTCAGGTAATTCATCGCGATATGAGACTTTGTGACTTATAAGAGATATTAGATAACAGACCACTAAAATTTCTCTACGGGGAAATTGAGGTAGAAACCTTTTTTTATAAAATTTGAGTATTCAATTTAATTTGCCGAAAAGCGAGCGTGAAAATATATTGATTTATCTTGAATTTTATATATTTTTTAATTTTTGCGAAGAATAAAGAGAAAATGGCTCATGCGGTCGTTGTGCCATCATTGCTGTCACAATAATTATCTCAAGAAGAAATTATCACTATTTACGGCATCTTCTAACATTATATATTTTCACTCAGAATTCCTCGAAATAAAACAATATTGATGGTATTGATGATAAAAACAAAGATATTATTGATTAATGTGATGATAAATCCTACATAAATGTAGATAAGACAAATCTTGCGCGTTTTTTTTTGCTCAAAGTAACCATTAAAGACCACTCTAAGGACCATTCACTTTCAGATGACTTTCATATTCTGAACTCTAAGCTTATTTAATGACCATATGCTTCAGTATCACTTTCAGATCTGTGAAATAGGGTGTAGTATACAGGCCTCGAAACATTAACTTCCATTTTCTGCTCACAACGTGGGCCACATTCATTTTCGAGCCAAGCCAAGTGAATCGATGTTATTATTAACGTATCTTTTTCCGTCATCGTCTACCAGGATAAAAAGCGAAATCGTGGAATAACTGAGTTTTTACTTGACATAACGAAAACCATTTAATTCGCTGAATCCTCAACAATTTCGCCATAGAGTGTGTAATTAATTTGAATTCTACGGAGAATATGAAGTGTAAGTCATCGATCCATGAAAGTTTAAGAAAAAAAAGATACAGTGGATAAAATAGAATTTTACGAAATATGTATTCGGGTTGAAACTACAAAGATTTTCTGTTAAAATCTGGGAATTACAACATAAAATAGTCATTGACCACGCCCTTATTAGTTCGAGGGTGATGTAGTGAAGGTTATTTTATACACACATGAGGAAATATGGCAATGCCTCATTATCCATTCTGTTTTTGCATACACAATATATTGTAGAGTACTTTCATCCATAATATGTAATATCACCGCTTAGAGCATTCTATTGTTTCTTATTGATGCCTTTGGTCCCAACTGAAACTTCAATACACCAATAGCGAATCTGTATCATTCCTAACAGACCAATGGGTATTTTTCAATCAGGAAAATAGCATGCAAAGATACTTCACAAAAGAAATCACCACGTCATACGCTGGATTACCCTGAAATAGAAACAAAAAGAGGATCTGTGCTTATCATTTGTAGCTCAATGAACACGTGACGCATGCGAAATTGTACCCGATATATTTTGAGCTGAATCTATCCACACGTTGGAAATTACAGTTTGGAATATCATAAAAATTGCAATTTTACAAGAAGTATTATAAACAATCAAGTACACAATCCGATGTGCATATAATTTTCTGCAATAAAAGTAAAGAATGTCATTGTTATGATTGCAGTATTCTAATGACAAATCATCATATTTTCTATCTTCTAAGACAAACATCACGATGTCAAGTATAAATATTGAAATATGTATTGCCTGATTTGTGAACTCTGCAATCTTCCAATCACATTGAACGATCAATACTGTAATAGCAGTAATTCATTGGCCGAATATTTTTCCTGTTTTAAAATAGATATATCTCTTGTCAATTAATATAAAATTTATTTATCTCAAACATATCTCATAGAATACGAATGACTTTATTTCACCATAGAGAATGTTGTTACGCGTACTAAGTGCCAACGATCAACTGGAATCACTTGTTTTAAATTATATATCTCGAAATTCTTCAATACATTTTGAGTTTCCCTGATTTATCATACACTGATCTGCAAAAAATCCGAACATAATGTGACCAGTTGCAAAAATGATATCAATTCCAGATATGGCAGCATTAAATCATTATGCAAAATGGATGCTTCCAACTCGCAACTATACTAAATGGATACTTCCAATCTTGTACTATATTATTAAAAAAGAAAAAAAAACATGTGCGCAAAGAAAATCTTGTATCATGAATGGAATAATGTAAGATGCATAGCAACATAGTATAATTCTTTATTTTGTCATCATCATAGAGCCATTTTGAAAGGACGTTACCAATAGATTATGCATGTAGGTATTCTGGGTCATAAGTTCATCGACAGTTTATAACCGACGCTGGTGTATAAAGACGCGACGCTTAGCAACCTATACCAGCCAAGGAACTAAAGATGAAATGGAAGAGACGCACGGAATATGACTCCATGGCAATACTTTTTATGCTACCTTATATCAATTTCATGGCCGTAAAGTTGGACGCAAAAACACGCGCACAAAACTCAAGAGCATATTTCACAGAGTAAATGTCTTCATCGTTACTTTTTTTTTTCCTTCCTAGTTTTTGCAGGTGGCGATCACTCCTATGAGAGTTGTTTGGATAAATATTAGAATATGATAGATCAATATGAATGAGTCTGTACAGATATTTTGAGAGCTATCAGCTGACTATACAATGGATATTGCAATACTATAAGAGATATTGGGTCATGATACAGAAGTGAATCGTATTATCAGTCAATTTAAGGCAGCGCAAACGAAGAAGATTAAGGGACAATGGAATATTTTTAATGCGCGCTCAGACTGTAGACAAAGTAATAAGTACATCATAATGGAGCGTTGCTATGCTGTTGGTGGTTTTTTGGTTGCTTGTGAATATTCACCTTTACCGTCTTTTTCATATTCCTACTCCTTTGTATGTGCAATAACATAATGGCCGTGAGCGTACATGCAATTTTATTTTATAACTCACAAGACTTCACTTCTATTCGCCGGACTGGAACCTTGTTCAAGTACGCTTAAATATATACTTATTCTTCTATTTTTATTTTTTGTTTTCATTTAATTTTTTTTTTGTGTTTTGCATTTTTGACAGGTAAAATTTTATTCATCTACTTTTTGTTCTTTTTTTTATTCTACAATGGAGCTCTTTCTTCGCTTGCAGTATTTTATGTATGTCGTTAACAACGTCACCATACAACCCACGTTCATTATTTAATTATGTAGTATTACCTTAACTGAGACATATTTTTCATAAGCTGGTGTATCGTTGAGAATGCATGCTGAAAATAGGAAAACCGTGATTTTAAAAATTGTTTTTTTTTTCCATTTCTACTATGCACATACCATTTAGTTAATTAACTGTTCACAAATAAGTATTGGTATTTTTTCCAAACAAATTCATGATTAAAAATGGATGAAAATACGGAGTACTAATTTGGAATGCACTCAGTGTATTACCCCAGTAATGTCATTAATTACATGATTGAAATGTACTCAGTCAGCTTTTCACTGGATTCACATTGAGTTCCAAATACTGACGAATAAACATATCCCATATTGGATATTATGTGATTAATTCAGTTCTGCCAATACAATAATTAAGGTCAATTTCAATATCTATAACAAATTTTATGATGAATTTTGAATTCCCATAGGAAAAATTCGCCGAGTACGCCAAATCAATGGATCTATTTGATGGAATAAATATTTATAGAACCAGAACATGAAGTGCTTGCGTTTTCATTTTTTTTCGTCTTCAGTTTACAATTTATGAGTTCCTAGTTTCCTTTGTATACTTGGTAGTTGGTTATAAATCGTCAGAGGCGGAGATAATCGTCCTACGAGTCGTTTTATTTCCATCTTCATTTTCGTCCTTACTTCTCCTTGTCTGCTAACCTTTATTCTTAAACTGCACTCCTTTACGACTACGCTCTTTTTAACGTGCCGATTTTATCATCGTAATGTATGGGTGCGGAATGAATGAACGCAGCGACGATATTGGTCATGAATCATACAACCGACCGTTATAGAATTTCATTTATGAAGCTACACTTTTTTTTATTCACCCTCCACTCTCCATTAATCAATTTCACTAGCATCCTCTCTTTTCCTTTCATTCCGCACCATTACTTCGAGTTTGATACTAAAAAAAAAAAAAAAAACAATACAAAATGAAGTCTCATTTCCTCAAATACAAATTTTAATTCACTCAGTATTATTCGTTCTACGGAAATTTCCCTTCAATGTTACATTGTGTCGAGAAACATTGTTCATTGCATATTTCTGGATGTTTAAAGCACGACGAAATGATAAACAAACGTACATATTTTCAACGGGTAATATGCAACTGCAGTGGATGTCATATGAAGACAAAATTGGAAGACATACGATTTTGAAATATAATGAGAATGTATTATCGCTAATATTTCCTCCGAAGTAGCTCGGCGGTTACGAATTCCCATATCAAGTTCGTGATGTAAACGTGATATTACTTCAACGAAATGTATACTGTACTCTAAAGTCATCAAGAAAGTTACGTCCATTCGTCTGAAATTAGACAAGCCATAAAATGTGAGTAAACCAACTCACCTATAGCAGCGAATAGTCTATTGAAACTGTCTACATAAACTAGAAGTCTCAGTTTGAAACATAATCATCCTCATAACTTTGTAAATTTTCATCGCATTTTTTTTTGTTCACAGCTAGTGTTATATAATTACATATCATATAATACAATAAGTTGAACAATAGTTTCATAAATGACATCGCAATTGCCGGACATATAATATATTCACTTTTCAATACAAATAAGAATTTTGTTACCACTATGAACTGAATAGAATAATTAATAATTCCTGCTCATTGTGCTTACCTAACCATTTCATGTCATAAATGATAATGCCTCCGATGTACACAAATGAAAATTATCTATATAAAATGAAAAAAAAACGGGAAGTTAACAAGTAGGGTTGTATTTGCTCGCTCGTGTGTGGGGTTATTCTTGTTCGCTCGCTACGCTTGCCCGCGAGTAGGGTGCTCATATCTAGTAGTAGATAATTTTTGGTGGTGCTTAATATGAGCATCGATTTTTTATATTTAATTCCAATAGGTATCAAATCAATAACTTTCCGATGCTACTTGCTATCTTCGCTCGTCGAGTCTCGCAGAAATTTCAATTTTTCCGTCTAAATTCCATTCTCAGATATGTACAATGAAAAAACTAAAAAACTACTCAACCTAATCGAATCAAAATCTAATCAGCGCCAAATTATGTCTAGCCCGATCGATTACGTCATAGGCCATTCAAATCGCGTCATTAGTTCGGGCGTAATCGTACTACATAAATTTGCGTAACACACACACACACAGAGCATGCGCTGAAAATGCGCAGATTATGTTGGGCAGGTATTAAAACGACAAGATCTGTTAAGAAATCGATTTTTTATTTTCGGGGTCAATACAATAACTTCCTTACGGGAAGTTAAAAAGAAAAAAAATGAGGTATCGTGTGTATTCGCTGCTATCAGAGAAGCGATCGGTCAGATAATTTGTCAGTTTGCCGTGCGACAAACTCACTAGTCATGGTGTTTTTTTTTTATTTTTTTTTCATTCTGAGAAATATGACGATACAACAAAAATAGAATGATATGATGCGAGTGAAACAGGTCGAGGGAAAAAATTGGGAGAAAGATGAAAGAATTGCAATTTGTCGTGACAATAAGCCAAATTGGGTAATAGTATAGCGTACATTTACATAGTTCGTTATAGTTGACAAAAGCTACAGTCCACCGACAAGCATTGGGGGCGAGGACGTCCGTGTATTAACCCCGGTCGTATATAATGAAATACGTTGGGAAATATCCTCTAGTACAGGTCGAGAAACGGACAAAACAACATACAAAGTTACCGCGAAACCCAAAAGCAACGGCTTTGCGGCTCTCAAGCACGTTTGTTAATTAACACTAACTAATTAAGGAGCTTTAGGGCGTCATCTAGCACTTCCTTACGCAACCAACCTAGCGCTTACCCACCGGGGACAGTATCTCTACAGCTCTCACTTATTTTACATGAGGATATACATCGTATTAATGCAAATTTCAATTCACATTTCCAGCAGAAACATGTTAACATCGCAACAATTATCTTTCCGAAGAACTCGAAGTTTGTACAATCTCAACACAATTCAAGAAAACAAGCTGCATAAATCTCCCAAAATATCCCAAAGCAATTGACGGTATCAAAGAGTACGAAGTGCTGTCGTTGCTATTTGTTCAAAGCTGGTATTTGAAAAGTCAGACTTTGGCCAAGGTCCATCCGAACCAACATCCTTAAACTTTGGGAATGTGAAAGGCATTGGCTGAACGTTGCCAAAGGTTCGGTCAACAACGATCTCGAAACAGATTCTTGATTAACAAAGTGATGTCGATGAGGTATATACATGCATCAGAACTTGACTACAGAATCTGCGATGTTTAAGGAGCTATTTACGATGTTATCTATACAGACAGTGTTAGACGTGTCAAGTCATGGAGGGGAATTGTTTTACAGAAATCATTCCTAGATGCAGTTTTGTTAGGTTCTTCACTAATTAGTGTTTGTAGAGTTGTGTGTAGCCAGAATTTTCAGCGAAAGCTGTTTTATAGTTTCTCGTGTTTCCATTCACTCAGAAACGACATTCCGAACTTTGTTGTCATTATAAGTGTGGCTATTGATTCCACCAAGATCATCTCCGGATTTGAATGATATTGACAATCAATTACTTCTTGACGAAGCGAAATACTTCAAAAACTGAGATGCTCGCGAGTTTTCATTGTTTCAGATATTATTTTTATTTTTTCGTATTCTGTAGTCATGTACACACGGGCAAAGTTTTCCAGAAGCACAAATAAGTACAGGAACTTGAACTTGATCAATTGCTGGAGTTTTTTATTATCAACATCATGGGAATAGTCTATAGATTCAGTAAGTCACTGGCAGCTAAGAAGCGTGATTGGTAGCAGTGCTACGTCGAGTGTATAGCTAGAAGGCTTCACCTGATAGTGATGAACGGTAAATGATTGGAAGACCTGATGAAAGTACAAGTGGCCTAGATGGACGAGACAGAAGAAAAGAACTCTCTAGAGGGAAGGTTGGTACGCGCCGATCAATACATTTAGCCATGTTCATCCTTTCCGCGTCTCGTATCACTGTAAGCGCACGAAATATGCCTTTGAAAACCTCAGCCGCATCCCAACTGATCAAATGGTCATTGAGAATAATTATTGAATGTGAAAGAAGATTTTTCAAACCCTTACGAGCGAATAGAAATAAAAAGTTGTATTCTGTGGTAATAAAAAATAAAAGATCCACTAAAAAATGAACTAGCGGAGAGTGCTGCAACCGATGGTGGTCAACGAAGCGGGTAATTGGTTTTGACGCAAACGGATTCTGGATTCAATCCGATTAACCGGTTGACTGTATGGGCATTCACAGACACTCACGAGGGACTTGTGATGATGCCATATACACATATGAATCTAATCGTCAGACGTGCAGCTTCTGTATTCATCTGAATATATCAATATAGCTACACATACGATAGCTCACTACCACTCTGAAATTCCGTTGCGTCCGCTGATCTTCATCCAGCCATTATAAACTGATAATTATTAATGTCGTAGAAGAGGAATTCATAATAGTCGATATACCATTTGAAGAATTCTTCGGGATCCAGATTCAAAAATATTGCAGTTCTTGATGGTCAACTCTAGTCTTCTGCGATAACGAAATCATCACAGTCCAGAGGTTGAGAAAAATGAATTCATTTTTGACTTCCCGGTAGGAAGTTATTTGTTTTTCAATCTATACGCAGTTTAATATATACACGCTTGGAGTGTATCAAACACTATGAATTCGTTACTTCGGGCTCCAAATAACCCAATCAAAACCAGAATATCCTCGAAGTTCCGTAAAAAGTACCTTTGTCGAGAAATGCAGCACGCTACATCAGTAGCTAATTCTATCAACAGTTATTATTTCCCACGATTACTATCGTAGCAATGACAGCCGCGGTTATTACACCCAAGCGAAAAAAGCAATAGTATAATTGGCTTTAAAATAAGCAGAAACATCGCTGAGTGCAGTACACTGTTCAGAGTCTCTAACATGGCGGCCAACAAGAAACACCATGACTTCTACAAGTGCAAAAAAATGATTGAAACTGCCTTTTTTCTACTATGTTTATGTCGGTTGAATAATGTCTTGAGAGATTATCCATCTTCAGAAATTCCGAAAGTTTGTGGTTATCATCAAGATTTCTTTCATTTCACATGGAAAAAATAATACATTTTTATTCCTTTCCAATATACTTTTATGTCTCAATCGTATAATAAATGAAATATATAGAAAAATGAAAGAGTAGCTTGTGACCAGAATAAACCACATATGAATGGAAAGAATTTTCATGTTTTTGTGTTCCCAATTATGAAAGATGGCAGTAGGAGTACAACCTCGCCCTCCTCTCGTTAATTGCTAATTCGCGTGTGAAGTATCTGCATCGAATAAGTCATAATATTGTCGCAGTCGCTATCCACAAATTAAAGAGAAAATAATCTACAAATGACAATAATAAACATAATTGAATCTAACAGAGTTTATCAGGTGCAGAGTTATGACATTTCCATTAATCAATGTCTTTGAACAGCTGCTTATAACATCAATCTAATCATTTTCTTAAGTGAAATGAAAATATTCATGTAATCGGGAAAGAGTTTTACTCGTCGCACCAATGAATGAATTCAAACATTTGGATGACAACATTACTAGTGACAACGCATTCGAAATAATTCCAAGTTGATATTCTTTATCATTTACTTAATTTGAACCCAGAGTCAGTATTTTTCATAACATCGCTCTTCATATTGTCTGGATCTATTTAACATTTATGTTTCAATATCATAATCTGCTATCAATGTGTATGCAGTAATGGCTGCCATCTCAAAATAGGCCAAGTTAATAAATTGAGAACTGACTATAAATTATTGGCATGAATTAACAACAATATACATTCGTATGAATAAAACAAAATATAGTATTATCGCGATTTACTAATGAAATGTTATGAAGCGAATTGAATTCACACGGCATCCTAACAGCGAGCACTTCGCAATGATGATGAGCATCACCATGTGGAGTGGTGGCCACGCCAGTTAGGTATTTTCGCGCATGGCAATGAATGAATTTATAACAACAGAATGTGCGAGGCTAAAATGGGTTATCAGAAACAACAACTCGGATGTGGAATTGTAATAATTACAATCCATAATGCATCAATTTCCTAAATGGAATGTTGCAAATTCGGATAGAGCTGTATCCCAATTACCTAAAAGGTTCATAAAACTTTGACATTCTCAGAAGATTGATAAATGTTCCATTATTCGTTTATTTTCAGTAGAGGTAACAGAAAACTTGGATGAGGCACGCATGAGAATTATTTAAATTCAATCGGTGTATTCGTTTGCAAAACATCAAAATCAATATATTTTTCACTTTTTGAAAGTATTTCCTCTCGTAGTTGCATTTAAAAGACCATAGAAAAGATCAGATGTTCAAGACAGTTTTCATTTGTACTTCGAACAGCAGCGTAATCCTTGATAAATTCTCAAAATCGATGAAAACGTAGGTTACAAGCGCAATTGAAATTTATTCCATTCACTCTATACATTCAGTTTCCCGTTCCAATTGATTAGTCTCATAATCATGTACACGGTACTTGAATGAATTAAATGTATTGATTAATAGTGATTGGGGGGTTGGGACGGCTATATATATATATATATATATTGGAGAATCAAAGATGAAGTATGAGTGGGAATAGACGTTGATTGAAATCGACGCTACATAGCAAAGATTGGTTGTGGAACGATGGTAATTAGGGAAGCTCTGGATAGATGGAGAATTTAGAGGAATGTTTAGAGGAATCTAGGGCGATAGAAGGCTTCGTGTAAATTAGGGTGAAAGGCAAAGTGTGCTGTAGTGGAAATAAGTGAATTACAAAATTTAAAAAATGAACAGTATGAACATTGAGAAGTTTTATTTTTCGTTCAAAATAACTGTTACTTTTATACTTTCATTATATTCTAAAATCACAATCAATCTCTTTTCTCCTTTTATCATATCATGTTCTGTTACTGAACACTATGTAAATGATGAATAGTTCATAGATAAGTGTCAAATACAAATGATGAGAATGTGATGGCCCGCAGTTCACATCGTTGAATATAGATGTATACTTCAAGCCCGAGAGATCATAAATTATGCAATCGAGAGGAAGAACTAAGGAGTAGTGCAGGCAGACTTGAGAGCAGTGAACTCTATATGTAAGATACCAATGAAACAGCAGTAATATTGATCATAATGTTCATGTGGAAAATTCAAGAACAGTAGATTTCAGTGTTGTAATTATTCATCTGTTATGCATATACACCCAGTGCATCATAACATACTGTATTGAAAGTATCGATTATTTCATTCATATAGAATAATTCTCCCTAATCAATATCCGTGAATAATTAATATAATTAGATTTTCTGAAAAATTTTAATCATCGTTTGCAATTCGCAAATTAATTTCCAATAATGCATTATTCGGAGTAAATTAATCTAGGTTAGTTAAATAAATATCGCGTAAATTTATAAATTAGCGAGGAATAAATATCGAATTTTTGCAATTTGGTATCAACTCAATTCAGCCAATGGAAAGTTATATTTCATGTTGAATCGATATCAAATATAAATATTATTATTAGAAACAGAGTACTGTGTCGGATATAGATCTGCTTCATAATTCATGACGTTTTCCGTAACATTATTTGGAACTTTAACATCGTTTTTCCGCCGTCACAACCTTATTTCATTTGTGCAGAAACAAAGTGCAGAAAAGCTCACGAGTGAATTCTGAATATTCAATTGAGTGCAATTATGAAACTCGCGATGACATTCAAATAATGGCGCATGGATGTAAATATCAATGCTGGAATAAATATTCGCACGAAGATGACTGAAATCGGGAATTTCAAAGAAAATATATGCATGTCTGATATCGAGTACAATTATTGACATGGAAAATTAATACATCAACAATTTTTTTCAGATATAAATTAATCAGTGGTCCGTAGATAAAATTAGAGTAGATAAAAATTATGGAAAAAAAGTAACGCAAACGGTCTCAAATGGAAATCTATTATACATAAATGTTCAATTATTGTGAATGAGTTATTGCAAAAATTTATCAACAATTCACATAAATTCTACAATATGCGAACTATAAAAATGAACTAGAATGAAAGAACGATTGTTGTAACAACCTGTAAATAAAAAACATATTTGCAAAAAAATTATGCTGAAATCTATCCAATACACGTGAATATATATGTTTGCATAGTCGAATGGCTGCCGGTACCGGTATATAATAACATATATGTGACGGTATATTTAGTAGTATTTAATGAAATATGTAACGGATGTATATCGGCATGTATACTTTTAAGTAAATAGAAATGAAGGGTCATGTGGGGCAAGTGTGCGCAGTGGGTAAGAGTGCGCAAACCCATTCATTTGAGCCCCAAATACATGGAATTGCGCACTCTTACCCACTGCTCACTTTTGCCCCACATGACTCTATATGTCAAGATATGGTTGAGCTATATATTTTATTAATGTATTATTTATACATACTTAGTCACATCTATTGATTCTACTGCACGTCGACATATCTTCATATGAATATATTTAATCTTTGACAAATATTTTTTCTCCGTAAACGTAAACAACTAAATCTGTAACAAAACTTTTATTATAACAACTTCCATTTATTTTCTATTGTTCATAGAGTGGAATCAGAATTTAATGTGCTTTTCCTTAGCACTGAGTGTGCTGAGATGGTCGTTTTTATTTCACAAAATTCAATTTAAACATTCGGTGTATTACCACAGTGCACTATTTGTCATCGACAAAATTCCCACAGAGGACATGAGCATAAGTAAAGAGTTGAAAGAATAATAATTTATAGTTTGGAGTAAGAGACACGGTAATAACCAGATGAAAGTCATGCGTCTTATGGCACGTTATAATAAATTCAAAAGCTGATGTATGAGAAATTATATGACGAAATTTCTGAATTCAACGACCCATCCGGCGGTAGGACAATATAGTTATAGCATTGCAAAAATGCGTTCGCAGTGGAATCTGGGATATATAAAAGCCGATGAGAGACGGAGGGCAAAAAGGAGACGACAGAAAAGTGAGAGAAAAAAAAAATAGGAGAGTCGGATGAAAGTACTCAGCGACCCAATGCTTTGTCCGGGGTTGCCTTTCAGCTGCAACGAGCCACCCCCAACGATCTCTTCCCATCCGACCACCATTGCCTCCACCATATTTACGTCCCCCACAATTCGCCAACCTCTCGCTTCCTCTCATTATTTATTTCGCCTTTCAACTGACGACTCTGTGCTGAGGTCGGATATATCCGGTGGGCCAACTGTTCTATAATTACCCATGACATTAATCGCAGTATTTTTTTCCTCCAATCTCTTCAAATATATAATGGTGCACGTAAATATATATCCGTATGCCAGAACAGGAAAATATGATATCATCCCCATTCTACTCACAATGACATACTATATTCTACAATGAAGCGATTGTGTGGCTGTGACAGATATACCACTGTTGAACCTATCTCATGCAGACAAATTCGCGATTTTGTTGTTACATCAGTGGAGGAATAAGAGGTGACATCACTCACACGCTCATACCAACGTTACTGGTGAATTATATATGGGGAAACTCTCGAATAAACACCGAGCGAAAGTTATTCATCCATGAAAGTAATAAGAAAAAGAAGGAATATTATTTTCTCTCGTTCGTAATAATTAAATACATTGACAGGAAATGATGCCGTATTTCTCATCAAATTTGTTGCATTCACAATCACACAATCACCATGTCAACTCACATCTTATCAAGTTCTTTGATCGTCATTTCAGGTCACAATTTGGTAAGATCAATTTTCACTTTCATGTCTGTAAGATCAGACATGTATTCACTTTCATGTTCACATTATAACTTCTCATTACACCGCCCAGGGTTTCTTCAAGATATATATTTGTTATAATATATTTATTTATTGCTTATATAAAAAATGTTGCTGAAAGATATTTTCTAAAGTGCAGCACAATTCAACAAATCACAAATATTAATTCGTATTAAAAATACAAACAGGAGCATTCTGGATACGATCTGCGATCTCTGTTGTTATATTTTAACCAGCGCATACATTTTTGATACATTTGCAAGAATGTACCATTGCTCATATAAAATATTTTTGTCTGATGCCACAGAATGCTGTAGAAGTGTCTATAATGCTTTGTATGAAAGAGAGACCACGTTTGTTAACATGAGACTAGGCAGTAATTGCACCATCTACACACATAAAAATATCATCAATTTCTGAAATACAATTGATCAAAATCGTGAAAATAACTGCATCAATCATCAATGGCAAGCACTGAGAATATTTTTCTCAAATATATTTGCCTTCAAAGGACTAACGTTCATGTTTATTATTTCATCGATTTGGCATAAGTGAGCAGTGTTAAATCGTGCCCCTGCCTTGAGAGTTGCTGTATTTGTATAAATGTATAAGCCAGATGTAGCGGCCACAAAAGTAATGTGAAGTATTTTTACTGTTAAGAAACGTTGACAAAGTTGCCGAAACTGAAAGTTCGGGCTGAAAATATCACCTGTAGAATCAAAACATTCCCAAATTATAAAATTATTAGCTCGTCAAATTTCTCGACGTTTTTCTTATTGTTTATTAACAGTAATGAATAGTTGAATACGATATCACATCAAATTTTGAGTATTCCAAAGAGAAAATCGAATCGAAAATATTCCCATTGTAGATAAAGTTTAACATGTTTTTTTTTTTTTTTCAGTAATTGATTAAGTGATAAAGAAAAAATGTTTAAGTGATTGATAGACAATCTCATTCAGACAGAATCAATTTATTTCATGCATCAACTTCTCGTCAAAAACAATCTGTATGTTGATTTTGGTTCTTCGATTTGCCCGTCATTCATTCATTCATTGTGAATAATGGAAGTAAGTAATTAATCACAAATACCGCTGAAACCCGTACGTGATCACATCATCGAACGCATATACGATCGATGCAATATTAATGCCATGTATGGATACTCATAGTGACCACACTGCAAATGGCCGCAACAGAAATGTGAATAACTGTTTTAGTTATTTATTTGGGTTTCTTGTGGAATTGCCTATTGATTTGTTTTTATATACATTTCCAATTTACAAATGAAAAATCACTACTGTTTCTATTCGCTCAATATTATATTGATACAAAATTAAAGAAGTTATAAACGCGGCAGCAATCCGGAAATAATGCGCGAGCTAAGCAAAAAATACGTATATAAAAGTTTTATGATATGGGCTGGCAATAAAAATTTATTTTTATCAGGATTTATATAAAAAAGCCAAGTGTCTGTGAAGAGAAATGACCACACTAATATGAAGTATTCAACATATATTTCAGTATGTACATGAAAACCGACTTATTGGAACATTTATTTTCAAAAGTATGCCAATTGTTGTAATGATTCGCGAGAAAAATGAAATCTATTGACAATCGGGTCTATACAATCGAGGTTTGAGATAATTCTTTGATTGACTGTTATTCAATACATAATATGAAACTAATAAAGATGGAAATTTATTTGGAATGTATATTACTGCATTCTGATGCATGTTGGATCATTTTTCCCGATATTTTTTTCGTTCACCGGTGCACTGCCGGGTTTACAAAATTTCAACGATGTATTGTTATCTGGCCGGGCATTTTCTATCTCACACAACCATACACATTGGATCAATACTGCCTGTTCCTATACACTTGCACGGTTGCCAACATGTATTCAGGAAAATACAAAGCCATTCTTGTCTGATCCTCATACTGACGGTACAAAACAAAATATATGAGCTCATATTTGCAATTATTTTTCCATCTTCATACTCTGATAGGTGAAGCATCTTGATTACTCACACTAACTACCATCCATCATACATGATTGATTAATATCCCTTGCCCACCAATTAATATCGTAAACAAATATTGTGAACGTTCTCCTCAAAGTAAATTGAATCAATGATACTTTCCAATACCATCGATCCTCATATGAAAAATATTTTCAACTGGATTGTGTTTGTTTTTTGTCTGTTCATTCTGAAACAATGTCAGACGAAATAAAAATATTTACGATGAAAATGGTTGATGTGTATAAGCGAGAATTGTGCCCATGAAATATTTAGAGCATCTTCTTTATTGATTCTGATACAACGTGTCTCACTTACTCGTTTTTCACTCTCTCACATTCGCGTACAGACGCTGCTTCGTATATTTCTGTATACAGAGGAAAGCTCGCTTAGTGATACTCATTCCCTGCCATCTGGCTAACTCTACCGCAATATTCTTAGCCGCGTATACACAATAGTCGGGTTTTACGACAATTCTTTAAAATTGGTGACATCGTTCTCGGTTTATTTGGAAAAAAATATGTGTAGACGATATAAGCAAGAGTAGCGAAACACCCTGTAGAGAATTCGCATTTGTATATACGTTTATGTTTCCGGATAATTTCATTTTTTACGAGCGACATTTATAGTCAACTTGAGCGAAACATATATGTATGCATACAAACTCCATAACATTCCGGAAATATTTCAGAGTTAAGCATTGCATTGTCGACAAATACATGAGCAAAATTATCATTTAGGATGTAACAAGGGCATTAAATTACTTGTGAAATGTTTTTCTTTCTTTTTTGTTCCGTTATTTTTTTTCTTGTAATCTGTTGAGAATGTCGGAACAAAACCAGTTATAAATTTCAATTCGCACGAATCTGACAGTCTATCCATGTCCAACATGAGTTACGTGAACTGGTATGTAACCGGGTGAAAATCTCGAAATTGTTGCATCGCATATGAACAATAAAAAAATGATTGATTGGGATCTTTGAATATGTATTGGACTGATGTCCGATTTTCAAATCCATTCATTTATATGGGGATTTTAATGAATTTAGAGTTCAGTAAAAAAATGATGAACTCTCTAGAGACCGCGACGAGCATATGCAATGATAAAAGCACTCGAGTGGAATGGGACAGTGGCCCAGAGGCTCAGTGGCCGCGAGCTGAGTGTCCAATACGTGATAGCTGTCAGACGCATTAATTCGCTAAATTAATTGTCGTTAATTAATACCCAAGGACACATATTGCGCTCATTTTGGCCGGTGACATTTATCTTCTATCGGACTATCGTCATTAAGGATCAATTTTAACAGTTGTTGATGGGGAGAAAAAAAAATAATGATTGGATGGTGATGACGGCAAACATGTCAAACTGCGCAAGTAAAAATTTATTTCATTCTTCTCATTTTGTCATCCAATCTTCCGTACTGTTATATAATCTTATATTTCGTTTTGTAGAAACAGAATAATGAGCGGGATTTATTGACAAATTGTTCGAAAAGAATATCTGATGCATAATGATGTCAATCATAATGGAATTCTTCAGGGCAAACTAGTAACAAAATAGTTTTCTGTTACGGCTACAGATACTGCATCGATCCCAGGGTTTGCTCATCGACTACCATCAAATGCATATCTATCAATAAAAAATTAAATCCAATGGAATTGCACCGAATCAAACTTCATCGTGAAATTCTGTTCAATTGAATTTTCGGTAATAACTGAGAATATCCATGAACATTTGTAGTTTTGTGTTGAAGCGAATGGAAATGATTTTGAAGAAAACGAATTGAAGCTCTGGCTGAATGTTGATCGAAAAACTTCATGTGTGGTGATATTCAAACAGTGTAGAGGCAGAATCCACGAGCGAAATAAATGTATCCAATCGACAGCTATGTGAATCAAGCCATTGACGCTATATACACGAAATCCATTTGCTGGCCACCACCGGGAATTGTCTTCATTCTCTCAACTGTAAATGATGAGAGATCGTATATAGTTTACACTGACGAATGGGCACTGCATCACAGTGCCGATGAACTTGATCCCTATTCTCCGCTCGCTTTTTTCCTCAATACTCTTTCAAAAGAGTAAACTCCTCAATCGAATATGGAGCGAAAATGTTTAATAAGTATTCCTATTGAAACGAGATGATGGCATGGATTCCGATGGATCGTTATAGTTATAGTAATGAAGCCATATACAATTCAATATTACGATACAATACGATATTACGAAATTACTAAATATAGCAGAAAAATTTTATGAGTCAAAGATCCAATTGATGATTTTTTCATTTTCCGCAAAGACATCTTTATCCCTTGATGGAGAAATGTTCTCAAAACTTTTTTTTCATATCAGAACTTTTCTTATTATCAACGTAAGCGTGTCTACTATAGGCACTTAGATAATATGAAGACTAAAGGAAATTCTATTTTTGTCTTTGTCTGGTAAAGGTGGATCCAAAAAAAAAAACGATAAATTTCAAGAGTGACGTCTTTGGTTTCGAATTGAAGGATGATCTATTAACTCATTTTGAACATTACCGGGATGAAACAAAAAATTAACATGAATGTGAAAGAGACGCTAATATTCATTCTCCAATATCATTAAAGAACAATCAATTGGATCATGAACAACTCAGAACAACAACAATCCCATATGAGTTCTAATGCATCGTATTTATAAGCCAACACTGTCTATAACCCATCACCAAATACTATATAGTTATAAAATTATGGCTTTTGATGTCAATGAACTACTGAACGTGTGATAACACGATGCTGAGGTGAGCTAGTGCTTGTTAGATTGTAAATTCATGTTTCACAATATCGAGGCAACTTTATGAATAATAATCAAGAGCAGGTCGTCTCCACTAAGATGAGACAAAATATATAATATATTCATTAAAGATTTTGTATGTAAATTTAGAATTCAATCCACCATTCAGTGATGGACAGCAATACAATCATTATTTTTCACAACCGTGTCAGTGAGCAAGTAATCCCATGAAGTTATCACAATATGAATAGTACGATGAAAAAATTAAGAATATGAATTGACTAAATGATCCACGTGACGCATTCAGTCTAAGTGAAATCGAGCAAAAGTGAGTATACATTAATGCGTTTTTGTGTTGAACTTTCGATTGATTTCGCACAAGTGTGTCAAGATGAAATTCGGGATGTGGCAAGGAATGAATTCTATTGCGGAAAAGATTCCGAAGTAAAGTATATGCGCAGTGAACTGACAAGAGAAGAGCTCTGAAGAGTAAAGCTCGCGCGTGACTGCTATATGTGAGATAAAGCCAATCCCATAGAGTGGTAGTCCGGAAAGTGTCGTGGCCAAACCGGAAACGGGGGTCATTGCGGAAGTTCTTTTCATGTCCAAATTCTGAAGACGCCGACCTCGGCATACTCTTAAGTGCCTGAAGGACATCCTTAACAGACTGTCAGTTATCACTAAACCCAATACAATGAAGGTCGAATCTCCTCGTTTAGAACTATCAACTGTCTAAGCGTCACAAAATAGTAAATTTCGAAGTTATTGCTCAATAATGTATTGAACTAATGAGTGTCGATATGTAATCGATATCTGTCGTCAGGTAGTATTTGTCAAATATACAATCAATATCCCGAAATCTCATGTCCCCACTCCAAAACATCATCTATTTTCCCATGGGTTCTTCTTATTTAGGAATGATGATTATATTTAAGGGTGTAGAGTCCCATTACATTGCACTGGATCTCGTGAATGTCGTGAATGTAGGGAATGGTATCAAACAAATTAGTTGCAATATGAAAATTATTACTCTTAATATGAATTGCAATATATTGCGGATCTTAATTATTGTGCTGCCATTAATTCATCACTGATAAGCATTTAGAAAGCAGGGAACGCAAAAAGAACTAAGGTGATAAGTCCCTGAAGGGTAGTTGCTGATTTATATCGCATATTCTTATGTGTGAAAAATGCAGACCATTGTCAATTGTTTGGGAATACATTCACCAACTCTCAAAAATTATTCCATTCAATTAAAACTCGATGAAAAAAATTCCTCAAACTTCCAATCACTTTTACTGCCATGCAGAATAGTTACTGATAGGTCCCTCGATATTTTTTGTAGTATTCTGGATGAACTCTGTAACTGTGACATAAACAAAGAGAATTTGGCAAAAACTGGTTGTGTTGGCATCTGTTACCTGAGCCCACCCACACAGATTTTTCGAAATACAAAATTGTATGATATTTCGAAACTTCTCATGGTCATGATCGTTATTCGGAAAATATATATACTAATCGAATAGTCTGCAATCGATACATATTTCTATTTAGTGATATATGAGCTCCTACGCATGATAAAAGAAATAATTCCGTTCACATCTCAGTATCTTTCAATGACTTATCTTCACGTCGAATAATTACCAAAAAATCATTTAGTTGGATTCGAGTCTCCAAAGAAATGGAATCAATAGTCTCATCGATTAGATTGTTATTAATACTGATAAATAGCGCCTTCCAAAAAATGAAATTTCAGGGTCAAAGATACGGTAAGAGTAATGCTGATAGGCGAAGCTGATTTAGCATCGGAGTCCGACACACACTAACCGAAAACATCGAATTTGTCAAGTTCGACGGCCCGGAACTCATTCGATCCGTTGAAAACAGACGGACCGGAGGGGTTTGCTTGTCTTGCCAATGTCTCAACGTGCTCTTCCGCCTCTGTAGTCTCTACATACACACACACGCACACACACATAATTTGGTCTCAGCAGTATCCATCGTCTACACATATACATTTCATTATATACGAACATTGAGAAATTGAGTATAGTAGGGCCTCAACAGACAATCTCGTCTTCCCCAATCGTCCTTTGGACTGGCAATGAAATTTATTCTCCTTTTATTTCCTCTCCATCCTTTTGTCATTCAAAACTAATTGAATTTCGTCAATCACGAAATATATTTATTCGATACACGAATTCCCATGTTTGGTTAGAACGAAATGGCAAAGAATCAATAAGAATGAAGTACTATCGCTTTGATCGAGAACGTATGAAGGCTCATTGAAGAGGAGCATTGCACTGAAAGCTTCAATAACAGTGTCTTCTTTATTAAATTGATCC
Organism: Meteorus colon; assembly: GCA_030523085.1. Taxonomy (NCBI): domain Eukaryota; kingdom Metazoa; phylum Arthropoda; class Insecta; order Hymenoptera; family Braconidae; genus Meteorus; species Meteorus colon. Next base: position 137,781 of record JAPYZH010000193.1, on the reverse strand, counting down.
AAGAACGAAGTTAATATGATTTCGATTGAATATTAACATGCAATGTATTTATCTGTTTAGATAAGTAATGACTATTCCAATGAAAGTTAATTCAAGTTAATACATGTGTTTAGAATTAATGTAGATGTGGCGAACATTTAGCAATTTTTAGAATTCCAAAATAAATAAATTGCAGATAGAAGAAAAATAAAAAAATACTCATGTAAAGCATTTCAGAATCTTTGTGAGCATATTTTCGATATTCTATTACCTGATTTATTCAGTTCTCTATTCATAATTCCAAAATTGTCTCATGTCTGCTCAATCCACACCCATTTTTTAGAATATAATATGGATTTCGTTCGAGAATGAGAAGATGGAAACTCCCAGCTCAATGAGCACATATCAGTGATTAATGGATCATTCATTTTTGTTAGTTAATTTACATCAACTGTGCTGAGTAACTGTATTAAATTTGAAGATTCCGAATTATTCATTTGCTAATAACATTGGAGAGTTAATATTTCTCGACAGTGTTTTGAAATAATGGACATTACAATAAAGGAATACAATTTCAACTGGGAGGTAAAAACTAGAAAATGAATAGAATTTTAGAGATGGATGAAGGAATATATTAATGAGAACTTTGTATTCGTTAATGTGTCAACAAATGTCATTAACTGTCAATACGTATCTTAAAGATATTTGTAATAAATGTGTTCTGCTATATATTCTGGCAGAAAACCTTCTTTTACCCCCATTTTTGTTCGATATCTATTCAACCATTCTCTCTTTTCGTGAAAACAAAAAAACTTCATTTATGTTCACTCAATGTCTGAAAGTCCAAGAGAATAAGAATTACCCCCGAAGTATCATTTCTCTACGAGTAAATGCTCAAATTTTTTTTGCTCATAATGTAATTGGAATCAGAGAACTTGTCGTACTTAACGATGGATTCATACAGTATCATTTTTCCTTGAAATTTGAATTGAGCAGAAATAGTTTTTATAGAAATATCAACAAACTTTCAGTAATACACTGCAATAACATGTGAAGATTGCGCTTGAGTGGGTATCTCACTATTTCTTTCAAGAATTCTCTTTCAAAACTCAATGAGCACAACTTCAAATCGAAAAATTCCCGTAGAAGTCAAGAAACCAATTCGTTTTTACAAGCAACCACTATGTTATCCTTTCTCAAGAATGAAGAAAAAACTACATCCCACTACTTGTATGCTTATATGATACGCTCTGCTAAACTTTTCATCGCTCCCACTGAAGTATTTCAAATGGTTTCAAGTAATTATGAAGGAGCAAGTCGTTTTGAATGCGGAATTAAATTCCATGAAATTTCTAAATGAATTCATGCAAAAAGATCAACGTTCCCTTGATGAATGAATAAAGAATTATATCTCGCAGTAGAGACATCATTTCTAGATTCGAAACTGATTCATAGAACTCTTCCGAAGATACATCGAATTTCTATCTCATCCTGAATAACAATAGTTGAGGTCATTTACGAAATCATTCACCATTTTGGGAATGATTTGTAATCTAAATACTCTCCATATAAGTGGAATGAACACTAACATAGCTGATGCTGATGTTATTAAAAAAGGAGAACTGGAGAATGAAACATGAGGTCCAATTTCTAAATTAAACAATTACGATTTCTTTTTCTTTTTTTTCTGTGGTATTCGTGATCAACTTGAAAAATACCAAGATCTGGAAGTGCAATCGTTATTAACCATTTCGCATGAATTACGGGTTGAGAAATCGCTGAGATGGAGAAAAAATGAACGAATAGTTTTCATAGAAAATTTCGGAACTTCCTCATCCCTCCTAACAATATCTAACAATGATTTGTTTGCTTGTTATGCGCAGTTGAAACAATTGAGACACTTTTTGCTGCAGTGGTTAATGAGACGGTGAAAAAACAATAGCCAGTACTTTTAATGTACTCGAATGGAAAATAAGAACTTCATTTTTTGAAAAGTTTCACGAAGATTTCTCGGTAACGCGATTCAATTTACGTGCTATCTAATACAGATGGCTGATGATTACGTTCCGGGAAATGATACTCCGAAATTACGCTGCTTTATAATGAAATACTTGACAGCCGTGTCGCGGAAGTCTCCTGATATAATAAAGCATAAACCTCAAAATGATGATCTCGCACATGCATTTCAATCAATATTGGTGAAAACATAACACTTCGAATCATGGAAACTTTGCAAGATGTGTTGTAAGAAATGTCTTGCTACTTTCGGACAAAGCGTATATTTACAGAGATTCCTTTTTCACTGCCATAATGTTTGAACTTCACAAATGGTAAAAAGTGAAACGACAAATGGGAATAATAAATAAAACATACGTATACGTGAAGAAACCCGAAACGGGGATATAGAATGGCGGTCAAATGATTGGTGAATAATAAATGGACCAAGTGTCAATACTTGTCATATCCTTCGCCATTTTTCATCCACTATCCCTACCACAATGATAACATGAGAAAAAATAAATAAATAAATAAAAATAATAAATGAAATAAATGCAGTCAAGTGACCTAATTTCTGCTGTCTCATTGGATATATTCAACTGAACGTTCATAAGCAATAACTGAAGTTCACATGCGTATGTTTTCCCACAAGATCGTTTGCTTTCTTATATATACAACGAGAGGAAATGAAACGAAAGAAAGAGGAGAAAAAGAATGACATGAGTTAAGTGAACTCAGATATAGCACTATGGGAAGGTTTTCACTAATCGATGTACGTGCGGCGTCTACTGCCACAAAAAAAAGTTGCAAAGAGCAAAATCCGGTGAAGAATTATCGAGCACCTACTATCCAGGATACTCCTACAGTCACGTAACTTGACCCAAAAACGTGACTAACCTTTATTGTTCGATGAACCAATAAAGCGTCAGACTAATACGTATAGAAACAAATAAGCCAACTATTAAAATATAATTAGACCAAGTGGAGAATGTGAATTAAGAACATTTGAACCAGCATGAAAAAAAAAAACGCTTTCATTTATTAAACTCATTTAACGACAGTGCTCATAATGAAGAATTCTCAAAATTCCTGGCGGAGTCATTACATCAGTTAAAGTTCATTGTAACGAGGCGAGATATTCGGCGTCTGGGGAAGCGGAAGTTTCTACTAGACTACATATTATACCATCTTGTAGCATTGTTCGAAATATACGAGTCGTCGTATAGGAAGATAGGAAACTATCCAATGGCGGAAATGTCTTTGTGATAGTGCGAATAACCAACGTCAGTGTAGCAGAGGGGCATTACAAAGGGTAGAGAGAAACAGTGTGGAAAACACAACAAGGAAGGAGGGAGAGAGAGAGAAAGAGAGTGGTTGAACCTAGACGAGAAAACTCCTGACTGGGAGGGAAATGGCAGAGGATGAGGATACACAGGACGATGGCATGCCAGTCTCTAACTGACAAATGGTTCTGTTTACAATGGCTCTAACCGAGCTACAACCCTGTCGCGATTGTACTACCATGGCTAGAAACGTATAATGGCGGGTGGATCGTACCCGCCCTCCTTCACAGCTGATAGGACTCCACCCCGTTGCTCATTGTCGAGGATCTCAGTGACATAAACGAGCTGGAGAGTGAGAGGTAGAGAAGCAGAGAAACAGAGAGAACTAGTTGGCAAGAGCGTCAAGCGTTAGTTGGATATGGATAAATAGCTGAACATATCCGGTAAGTGTAATCGTTGCCGATTTGCTTCGCATAGCCAAGACTAGTTCAGCCGATAGTCAAAACGGAAATTATTTATCGACTAATGGCACTGACGTATTTCTTATCATGTTCGCATTAAGGTTGGATAACTCAATTAATATTCAAATATTACTGTGGAATCGGAACGAGATAACAGTGAAATTAATTAATCCGACTTAATTGCATCGATTATTTATGTTTACGATCAATAATTGCCGTAATAACTATTATATGCGAAATATATATCGTACCACCACTATCAACATAGAATCATTGACATATGAATCGCGCGCATTGTGTCTCAATAATACACCAATTTTCGAAATGATGATCAATAATTCATATAGAATGGGTGGCCCATCAAAATTATACATTTGATCATATTGCAGCAAATTCCAGTTCACATGAATAGCCATTGCCTGGGCGAAGTATCACGTAACTATAGATCTGTTAATGTTAATGAAATGAAAAGCGATAAATTTTAGTGCTTGAGCCACGAGTCAAATAAAAGTGGCAATAAAATGAGAAGAGAAAGAAACGTTATGATGAGAAAGAAAAAAGAAAAAAAATAAATTTTCCACCAGCGATACGACAGATTTTACGGGCTTCCACGTACGGATGGTCTGGTCGTTTAGACAATCGACGTTTTCCATGGTATTTCGTATAAAGCTAGAAAAGGACTCCAGTGGCAGAGATAACGCTTGGTGAAATGACATAAAATAGTCCAAAAAATTCTCTCAATGAATAGCTATACATACATATATATGTACTATTCGTACTTCCAACTCATATACCTTCATTTTTCCTCGTTCTCATCGATGAGAATGTCAAAATGTTCGTGTGTGCTGGATCGACCTCACTTGGATGAAGAACAAAAAAAAAGCAAGTGCAAGTAAGAGGGGAAAGATAGAAAGAAGCAACGATTTAGATTCACGTTGTGACTTGAACGTAATCGCATGAAGAGGCGAGCAGGTCGATGGGATTACAGGATGAGCGGGTCTACCTACCACGATGACGTGAACGTGTGATCAGTAAAAAGAAATCTCTTCATCCTTTTTCCTCATGACGAAACGACGACTAGAAGAGAAAAGTCCAATCACGACCAATTGATCGTGTAACCTCACTGTTATACACAGTGCACTAAAGCGATTTATGATATCATATTGATTAATTAAATTGACGAAACGAGAACATTGATAAGAAGACGCTATTGAGTTCTGTGATATAATATTTGTCAGCGATTTCTCAAATTTGGGTGCAACCAACGATAATGTATTACCAATAATTATTTGTACAATTCAGCTCTCTTTTCAAAATATTTATCGTTATTGGCCAATTGCAAATGTCTTTTAAACATAACTAATTAAATTTAACAGATAGTCGTAATGGTCATTAGCCTTAATAACCACCAGTCGCCATGCATACTCTCAAAGCATGTGCTCATAAACTTATTGCCCCATAATCACAATTAGTATCATTATATTTCGCGATACATACAAACATTTCTATCGTTTTATACAAATGCTGTTGTTTTCTCATAAAGTCCAGAGAAAACTTTAGAAAAGTCACTACGTGCCACGACTGGCCAACCATTAAGATATCGGATTCTAGTTCATATTCACAGTCTCACATGCCATAACATGAAACTTTCCTCAATAATGGTACTTCATCCAAAAAGCCACTATCGCCTCACTTTCAATCTCATACAATTGTATTGTATAATAACACATTAATTAGTGGTAGAAAGCGAATCTGACGATAATTGTCGGATATCTATGTGGAATGATATATAGTTATAACCTGTAGACGGGAGTTTATAACAATATTGACAATAAACACATTTATATCGTCATATATTATTTGTATGCATAATGAAAAATTTAATCAATCGATCAACCGAATATGAGGCATAATAAATGTGTCCAAGTTTAACGTGCTTCGACCATTATTTTCCATACTACTAAATGAATCCCATTAATCTATGTGTCATCTACAGACGGTCAGCAGTCTTCGTCAGCAGAATGAGAATGCCATATAGGGTCGACAGAAGTTTAGTTTCACCGCAACCATCCTGAAAACTCTGTAACTAAGTTCATACCTTTTTGTTCAGATATGAACTGAGAATGGATGCGAAAATTAAAATGATGATTATTACATCTGGCTAATAGTACTATTTTCATAAGAGTTTTCTGTGTGAATTATTTTCGAGTTGAAACTCGAAGTTATTTTTGTACACATATAGCCGCCCTATTCCATTGCTCATTCTCTTCACCGTTATTAACTCGGTGGATAAATATAAGTGAATACGAGAGAGGCAGAGAGGGTATATGCATTCGCAGGCGCTACCTATTTCCATGCTTCAGGCAAATTAATTTGACCCAAATATGCTTAGCCAGAAACGCGAGATGCACTTGCACAACATCACACTCTGTATGCTCTTCCGTATATATGTATATCCCTTGCGGAATGAATGTTGGTAGAGTGCAATGAAGGAAAAGGGTATGGAGAGAGGCCTAGGAATCCACAAAATTTTTGTAATAACCCCTTGGCAAGTTCCTTCGCTCTACCGTCGTTATATAGATGAAACACTACTAGAATTAGAATATCAAGAAATGAGAGACTCATAATGTAGTTCAGTTACATAGCACCGTATTTTGAGAGTGTATAACCAGGTCCTGACAACATAACACATTTAGAATATTTCAGTATCCAAAGTCGACGCTAGAACTACGAACATGTTTTTAATGCGTTCACGACATTTATTTCACGTCGGTCATTACCAGACTGCTTTCATTGTCTGATTTTGATAGGCGAGTCATCTTAACCCAATATATCCTACTTGTATTTCATTGACAATAAGAGGATCCTATACATTCTTGAAAATTTTAGCCTCACAAATGTTGTTTATTACTAGCAAAGCTACTTCCAACGTCTTATTTAAATAAACGATTGTCTAGGCCAACTGGCAGCTAATTATCTGATTAGCACAAAAGTTATGAGCTTATTGCAATCTCATCTGCCGTGTCGCAATCCACCATTTCCCAATATTTTAGCAACTCCAATATTTTTCTATCATATTATATATTTCATCCAGTGTAGAAGTTAAGTTAAAATTACATTATTCTTCATGGGGATGAATGAAAATTTTGCCTACTATCACCAAAGACTCGTTGAATAAACAAAAGATATTTTATATCACGATGCCGTCTAATAGAAATTCCTGAAAAACTTCTCAAAAATGAACTTCATTTATGGACCATCACATTATTTAAGTATTACGTCTACTTCGAAGGAATGGAACATAAAGAAACGAAATGGACGTGATGCAACGAATCTGATTGAGTTTATGATAGTTTACATTCAATACAGAACATGTCCATCCTCGATGATGTGATTGCAGGGCAATAAGAACGTTTGCTAGCTCGCATCCCGTCCTTTCAAATAGAAATGGTTCATTTCTTTGGTATTTTTGAGAAACTATGATCATTCTGAGATATGGAGAAAAGCAAAGTGATATTTAAATGTGAAGAATTTCCGAAACCAAGTCTGAATGAGTGAAAATCGGAAATCCTCTTCTTTACCATTGCTCCTCCATCAATTCAATAATCATGAATGTCCACATCTTGATTAATATCGTTGATTTGTCAGTGATATCCTTATCGTCCACAGATTTCCATGATTTTCTCACGACAATCGAGGGCTCCCAAATTTTAGCATTTTATTTCAAAACTATTCCACAAATGTATTAGACCAACTTCTTCAAAGTTACTCACCTATGAAATCACTCGATCGTACTTATCGTGGATCATCTCGAAACTACTTGAAATCGAAGATTTCATTGCTGACAGTAAATTCGTACTTAAATTTCCGAATAAGAGCGGAATCACTCGCTCATCGCATGCGATCGCTCAGAACTACTGCAAAGACACGAACCAGCAAACCCCCATTCACTTTTTCACACGTTAACTTGTATTATCATAATTTTTCTTTTTTTAGTCACAATCACATCGGTGATATTAAAATCAATAAAAACTGTAATTATCATCGAAGTAACAGCGCTTGGATTGCAGTCTGATTAAATTATTATAGTTATACAATCATTATAATTTTCAATTATCATCCGCGTGTAATTACTTCCCCCATTTCCAGATTCATAAACCACAAAATAATGAAACGAATTTATTTATGGATATAAAATTTATCGGATGCCGATAATTACTAGTCAATTTATTGTATTACTCTTCTGACGCCACAATTTTTCGTTGTTTGCATTGCAAGTTTTATCATAAATTTTCAATACGTTATGCTGATTATTTGGAGATTACTAGCCGGAAAAAGTACCCTATAGCATCCCATTTGAGAATACTGGCATACATCACGGACTTCCCTTCTTGAAAATCTTCGAAAAGCTATGATTTCATTTTTTGTCGCATCCACACGTTAATTTTTCGAACATTATATAAAGGATCTAATTTTGATACAAACTTTTTCATGTAATGATAAGATTTCCACAGATATAAATTGAGGTTGCACGAAGTAAGAATTTTTATGAACTCAGTCGAGTTCTTCCCCTCATTCTTTCATGATAGTATCTCTCATAAAACTTTTGCTCAATATAATTTCAATTCATATATAATCGCGGAACCATCCGTGGAATTGACAGAGGATTTCAAAAGTTTTATAGTTACAGTAAATTTCTTATGCGCATTGTTCCATCTGATATTAGCCCCGCAACTCTCGATTACCTTCCTAATTGCTGTGTATTTAAATTCAACCCCTCACTCAATCACCCAAGGTTGCCCGTATCACGAAAACGAGAGGAGCAAGTAGAAACTCAGAGACATTGAGTGATATAGGTATAACATTGAAGCGCTAGAGCTCTCGAAATGCTTTTGCACCACTAATATTGGTCCTAAACTCTTAATTAAGAAAACGTCATGAATAATACCTGAAAGTGTAAATGGATCACTGTAATAATTCCAAAATTAAGTATACCCATCATCCAACATTAGATAGCATGGTGAAGCTATAACTAACAAAATTGTCTGCGACTAAATTCAAACTTTTTAACAAAAAATTACTGTTTCTGCCAATCATTTCATGTATACACACAATTCAATTAACGTTAATCAAGAAATAAAGCAGAATTTTAATCATCACGTTGAACTCCAATTTTCACTCATTTATGTCGGGAATCCGATAAACAGTAGTAGAATTCCTCGTCATATTCGTGCACTGTGGGGCTTAGGAGGAATGGTAATTAGATGACACTGACGAGAGGACGAAAAAAAGAACAAAACAATGAATCAAACTGTTGCGATCGTGCTGAGAAAAGAATCTAACTGAATCATATGAAAAAACCGGGGCGATGGCGAGCGAGGAATAAATGATCATATGTGTATATAACCATTTGTGTCACTGATCGATAGTGAAAGTTGTGGTTTCGTGCATTCTTAACTTCAAGGAAACGTCTGCAACTGCTCAGCGTGTATCAACTGTCTAATGCCTCGCCGGAGGTAAAATTGCAGGAATAAATGCGCGACTTTGCTCGTCATTCTAACGATTTCATTTTTTTTCTTTATCTTTTTTTATGTCAGCGGAGTGACTGGGATAACTTATCCGTTGCATTTATATAAAGTGTTTTTCAGCAAAACTTCATCTGTCTCAACTGCTCTGCGCCTTCGTTCTCTTCCTCCTTCCCAACCCTCTGATTCACGGCTTGTCATGCTAAGTTTATACCCGAAAGCCTCTTTGAGAAAATCCAACAGTTTGCTTCCAGCGAAAATCTTTACACTACGTTAGAGAAAATTGTTTTTTACTCTAAGAAATTAGGGGAGGGAATGGGCAAATAACAGAAATGACATTGGAAGGAGTAAGCGGGTTAGTCAGGCAAGATGCGAAGGTGGATAGTTTCGAATTCCCAAGAGTTGATTTCATTAAGACACAGCATTTAATGTATAATCCAGCACGATTCCAATATAACCTCTACCCCATCCTCATTCTTTGCATCTTTGATAGAAATTACCTTCACTCAACAACATGAACTCTGACAAATCTTATCAAGACAACCTTTAATAGTTTCCTGAACTCTGCAGTTTATCATTTTTTCAATTGCAAATCGCAATTTATCCTTCATCCGATATACTTCTGAGCAATTATCACTCATACAAAATTACTATTTAGCAAATATTAAACTATGATACTTTTCATACACACCAATAAACACAGGTTGTCGGAAATTCTGGAACTTCGCAGAGCATTGACAATATAACGAAAATTTCCCAAACACTCGAAATGCTTCAAATGTTGGGGACATTTTACATGATCGTCCAATGATTCCGAATTGATTTCTGTAATTTCCCAACTCCCATTAGAGCATTTTAACAATGATTCAATCACGATCGTGGTCAGGCGCAGCCAACTACATAAGTAATAGTTGAATTGGAATGATAGTAAATTACAAGATTGCGAGGGGTAGTCTGAGATCAATACCATGAACAAAATAATCAAATCTGGTCAGATTTGACCATGATGAAGTTAGGCCGATATAACTTCAAAAACAATTCTACGTAGAGTTAGCCCTGACCTAATTTCATGAAATATGTTGGGATTCTATTTTGTATAGAGAAATTTAATTTAATTAGGTCAATGAAGATTAAATCAATTGTATATATTCTTCCTCCATGGACAAACATCCTGGATCGAAATAATTTATTATATAAACCGTAGGAATAATACTCCCCCTACAGGACTATTCTTTCAATTGAACTCATGCTTGCGAATATATATAATAATCGTCATCATGATATATATAGGAATCGAATCCAATTTTTTTTTTTCTAAAGACAATTGATCGAACTGAATCTAAAGTTCATACTAACGAATTTTATGTAAAATCATGAGCGACGACATGATCGGAAAATATATAACTTGTTCATAAGTAGAATTCCAGAATGGATGACTAAAAAGCGTAAACAAAAGAATAAAAATATCAAATAGAAATAACAAAGTATATCGATAAGTTGATGAAACTCTTACCTGTTCTGCTGTTCGTCGACGATGCTAAATGCGAGGGTTGCTAGTCGCTGACTGAAGCAAGGGAATAACTCCTTCCGTTTCGGTATTTACCGGCTGTCAAGCCACACAATAGCTACGTGGCTTAAGTATTTTAGCTCGCTGCCGTTACCACTCTCAGCGATCAACCGTTTTTCCGGTTCACTTTTCTCAACTTGATTGTTCAATACCTTCAGACCGTGACAATCACCATCCTGAATCCCGGGCGTTTCCTCCTTCAATTTCAGCATACCCAAAATTCTGGAAATATTTTCAATATTTATATTATTATATGAAATACTGCGCTTGTGAAAATCCCAAACTTTACAATTTCATTCTAGCAAATATAGATCAGCAGTCTTTGGGAACATCTTCGGCTTAATTTATCATTGATCAATTAATAATTTTTATGAACGAAGTCGTCCAATGATTACTCAAAAGTGTAATTCAGTTTCGTGATATTGAACACAAAAACAAAGGTATCGACGTGGTCTGATTATTTTACCTCTATTAAATTCCTGACAGACAGGTTAATAGGGTTCGCGTGTATAATTGTAGCATTCACCTATATGTGTAGTCATAATAGATGCGTGATCACTCTGCACTTGTGCGTGAGCACTCTACACATATCATCGTCAAAATAACACATATAATTGAACAGCAAAACATGGAGAGTGCTCCGCTGCAAGAAAGGTTTATATCCAGAGTGCCCATTTCTCAACTGGATGGTGTAATAAAAGAAACACATAAAGAGAAGAGAAAAAAAAACTACTTTAACAAAGTTTTAATGAAAAATATTTAACGACACGTTCTACCAATTTTTTTCACTATTTTCACATGTGTGAACAATATGTTGACAATGAGACGTTGGTGTTTTTTTTTCATCTGCTTATTATCCTTTTTTATCTATGGTTTCGTTTATTTCTCAAATCTCTGAGTTCTTCGAATTTCTATTCTAATAACTACAAAGCAGAGGTATTCGTCAGTAAACAATAGACTTGAAAAGAGTTGTGAAGTTGCGAAGTAATCGTTAATTACATGTGAGTAACTGCTGAAATTCAAAACAGTAAGATTTTATCTTGTGAGAACTACAGGAAGACGGTACTATATAGTAAATATGCTGAGAGAATAGGAAGAAAATACAGAATTATTATCCGATAAACCCCACAAATTATTGTTACTCAATGTACACCAACTCTCATGGGTTACATTAAATTTCAAGATTTCCACTATTTTAATCGATAATAATGGTTATGAATCAATTTTCTTTCAAAACTGTTGTTGAATTAATAATATCATGAATGTAATAAAAAAGATTTATGACTCGTTGTTGGACGTTGACATTGCAACTGAAAGGCAACAACATGGGTACAAATAGCAATTATAATAAAAACAAATTCATTCTCAACAAAGTCTAAATGATGACAAATAAATAAATGTTGAACAAAAATTTGAGTTAGTTTTCCGTATAGGAACTATGTATCAAAAAAACGTTAGATGAAAAAAAATATAAATATCACTTATTTTGTCCATCGATATTCACAAAATTATATGAACCATGAATGAATATGTTCAAAAGACATTCTGATTGATGCATTCATCCATATTTAATGAATATTTTTATGTCACCCACGTCACAATTCTAATGGGAATATTCATTGATTATTATCTGAATGTCGACGCTGATTTTATTTTCTCATATACTTCTGATACTTGACCAAATCCAAATAATATAAATCTCAATATGGAGAAGAAAAGTCTAACGATATAAAACTTGAAAAACTCTTCTACGAAAGAAATAAAATGTATATATAGTTAGCTGAATAGTAATATGTCCGATTGCTAAATCCAGCGTTAGCATAGATAGGAAACGACCCAAAGCTCTTCTGTTATATCGGATAACCTTCAACTACTTTCATCGCCAAAGCGAAATACTCTCTGTCAGTCTTTTACTTGGAAAAACCTAACGACGGGATAACATAAAAATGGAGGAGAATAAAAAGTTATTTTGCTCACCGTCTTTTCACATTAAGTGACGTAACTTTTATCAAAGCAGCCATCGCCACTACTTGGTAAACTGAGACATTATACACCCATGGGTACATTAATGAGGGCAACGGGGAGTGAAAGAATAAAGACGACATAGCGACAAAAAGGAAGAGATAGAAAAATAGATGGATAGATAGAATCAGACTTTAAGAACAAGGAATCATGTACGTGCTACAATGCTCGATTAGATGGAAAAAAAAACTTTGTCCTTAAAACAATGTTAAAATTGTTTCATTATTTTTTTGTTTTCTTTTCCTCAAGCTCTGTGAAGTTTCCAAATATACTGTGTATACATTGTAAATGAGAAAAATGAAGAAAGAAAGGGGAACACATTAACTAAACTACAGACGGCAAATTGGAACCGGGTATTGCACGAAAGCAAATTTTGCAGGCTCTTCCTTGAGGCAAATGGAATTCAAGGGAGAATGTAGAATGCAATTACATCGGTTGGGAGGTAAAGAGAAGTGGGAAGATGGAAGGGGAAGAAAAAAAGGGAAATGAGAGTGGGGGAGGACAAACCCCAGTAAAAGATAGAAGAAAACGAATTTAACATCACATTCCAATGTTGTGATGTTGGTGGACCTGAACAATAGTCTTTGTAGAGTTTTATACGCGACACACTCTCACCTATTTCTTTTACTCGCTGCACCCTTTCTCTCATTCCTCACTTGGAGTATCCCGCGCGTGCTCTACTTTCTCCATTAATCTTCGTCTGGGAAGAAAGCGGTGGTGAACGCGCGACGCGGCAGACAACGAAGAGAAAGGTACACGACCCTGCTACGACCGAGAAATTACTTTTGAGTAGATTACGTCGCATCCGCTGCGAAGCGTCTAACCGCACACCCTGTTATCCCGTCAGACATCTTTCTATTTTCCCACTTAATCCATATATATATATATATATATATATATTATATATATCAATATATATATATGTATGAATTTCATCGATACAAACTTATCAATTAACTTTACAAATAGTTTATACTCTGCAAACTTTTCGAATAATACCATCAGGACGTTGAGTGCTTCTTTGATGAATAATAAATTGGATATTAAGAAATAAAATGAAATGAAAGCTCTTGTCTAGACGCCACAAAAATACGCAATTTCGTAGGCTTTTTATTCCAATGATAAAATAACTTATACTTTATAACTTTTCTTTGCTGTGGTTATAAAGTCGTGAAGTTTACGAAATTTTTCTTGAGAATTTATTTCATTAAAGACATTTCGAGACCAAAATGTACAATTTTTGTGGTAATTTAAATTGAACCCTTTAGAGTATTCAAATTTTACGACACTAAAATAATTATTTATTCGTACATACCAAAGAGATTGGTCATTTCCAATATAATTATTGATTTCGAAAACAGACGGTGAAAACCGTTGTACGAATTATGGATGTGCAGCAGGGTGTCAAGTTTCAACGTAAAAATATTATTCAGCTAACTATGATAGCCACAATCATATAGATGAATCTTATTTTTTTGTTTCAGTTGATTCCAGGAGTGGAAATCACCTACAACGTAATTAAACTTCCTCTGTCACCATCTCTGTTAAGATATACAGCCAAACAAAAAATTGTTTCAATTATAATTTTCAAACTTTATGAACATCTCCAAATAAAGCGAATCAAAAGTTTGAAACTATTAGATGTTTTATTATCATGAAAAATGGAAAAATTCCCAAGGACTTCTCATGCGTGCGGCAACTGAAGCGGAATCATCCCTCGGAAAAAAATTCTTCAGATGGAAATACAAACAATGAGATTACTAAAAAAAAAATTCTAACATATTTTAATTTGTAGGAGATGGCTTTTATTTTTCAATTCGACGTTTCAATGTCGTAGGCACTTTTCACCTGGAGGAACATTTCCGATTCAGTTTTTATTTCCACATAAAAATTTTAGAAGGTCTCACTAAACAGAAGCCAGCCTGACAAAATATTTTCTCATGAAACAAGTGTAGAACCAATAACTATTCGAAATAATTCTGGAGATGCAATTTCAGCTATCGAGAAGTTCTAGGCGAAAAACTATGCTTAGGCACACAACTCGAACTTAATACGCAGTATTACTTCGTAATATCGTGCGTTAAATCATCTCAGTGAAATGAAATGAAAGGAAGTAATTCAGTAATATTTTTCTGCCTCGTCATTTCATATCAATTTTCAAGATATACTCGAGGGTGGTATTTATATGGACCATTATATATAGATGATAAGAAATTGAATTGAGGGCGATGGGAGTGTGGCTTCAAGCGAAAAGAAACAAATAGGCCGTGCAAATTTCATTAAGTATACTGGCAATCGAATCTCTCGATGGAATCGGCAACTTCCGACAATTTTCCTTTTTATTTTTTCTTCTCCGTCTTCTTTGGGAGGTAATTTTCACATCAGACACTACCGCATCGGTTGATTTTATATAATAAGAATATTAGAAATGTATGAGCTCGTGACGTTAAAAGAAAACAGCGAAAATGCATTGGTTGAAAGTCTCCATAAACACGGGTTACCTTCGTGAATCTTCTTGATATATATCTTCATCATTAACCCAATAGATCGTGGACGGTAAAGTCGGATATAAAAACTCGTAAACTCTCTCTTCGGCTACCCGCGGCAGAGGTGAAGTGTGTGGGGGTGGCACAAGTTGGGTCACGGATAAAATCCCATGAAACATGTTGGGAAAGCCCCTAGAGTTGAGGTATTTACGAGTAAAAGCCGGGTCTCGCTAAATTCCGTTACGTATAGGTATATGATACTTTGTTATAGCTATGTATTCGTATTAATGTTTTGTATGCTCGTTTGAAATTTTCACAATAATAAATACGGCCAGCCTGACGACTGCGTTTCGATGAAAATTCAAATCTGATGCGAAATATACGCCGGTATATAAATGAATAAAATGGGAGCATTGTTATGCAGTTATTGTACACTCTATAATAATTATTACATCATTATTTCCGTTACTGATTAGTGATTTTATTCCTGAGGTTGATGATGAACCATCATACTCATTGCACTCGTAATGATGTCGTAGTCCTCCAACAAGGATACTCGTATTTTTCCATCATTATAAAATTGATTGAAATTGTTTTATGCGGTTACCCCACTGAGAAAATAGATTGAGTTGCAACAGTTGATATTGATTTCAACCAATACATTGACTTGAAAACGAAAATCTATATATTCATTAAACATTCTGCATTCATTGCTAAAACATTTCTATCATCATACATACAGAATCAAAACAGCGAAATTCATATTGGGCTCTGGTAAAAAAAATATTGTATCGCTAATTAAAACAAAATTTTTCCACAATTGAACGCATGAGACTATTTTACTCTGGTTCTACAAATACTTTGTTCTGAAAGAATATGAAAAGTGACTTTTATTTTTTAGTGATATCTATTTTCATAATTGAAGTATTCCAATAATTCTTTTTCGATTCACAAAGAAATGAAACCGTTTCCACTTCTGTATTACATTTGCACCTTTTTTTAGTATCCCTTTCAATGCATCAGCTCTCATAAATTCTAATTGTCACAATATTATGTCCGCGTTAAGAAGTTCATAATAAATTTTTGTCCAGAGAATAAACGGCAATAATTTATTGGTTTTCAGCCCGGAACCTCCGATGACTTATAATTGAGTTCATTACTTTCTATTTGAATTCCCAATGTAAACTTTCAATTTACAGAGCGCAAAAATTGATCTTTTTTTTTTGATCATCGAAATACAGTATCTGAATTGATGCATCCTTCATGAAAATATGAAATAAACTGATGTTGAAAATGAATTATCATTGTAATAATCGTCTGTAATCAGAGAAGAATATAGTTACTGAACTTCTAATACCTCAATAGTAATTGTTTAATTCATATATAAAACATTAAAGTACGTCATTGTGTCTGGAGTAACCCACTTTAGTGAGAGTTTCTCCCATATACCATATATGACCCGGATGTAGTTTTCCATCCCCAAACGGACAATGAATCCAAATTAACAGACTATATAACAGCTATATAGTAATATTCTGCGTTCACCAGAGACGGAAGTTGAAGAACGTGTTTCTATGTAAGCCCAAGGGACAACGCCAACGTTACAGCTGAGATTTCCAAGCATTGATCGAGAACCTGCCGTGGTCCCGGGAACGTGCATTATACGGTTAATAATACTCTCTAATGTGCCATAAACCGCAATGGTAGAGAAAAATATTGGTGAAAATGAGATAAAATATATATATATTTAAAAAAAATTTCCAAATAATAATACTTTTTCTCATAACGTTGCACAATGTTTGATCATAGGTTTCTCATAAATAGTAACGAAAGTACAATATTATTACCCAAGCATACAAACCCATCGACGAGAAAATAAAAGTTTTACAAGAGCTTTTCAGCGCGCCCGCGCACTTTCATTTGGCAAGAACAAACACGAGTGAGTTAATTACGCATGGACTCGAGGGGGTGTGCCATGAGTATACACCGTTTGCTCGCTTCCATTTGTCCATTCGCGTCTAATGAGAATCCTGCTACATTCTCTTGTATTCTCCAAAAACACCATTATGCCACACATAAATATGCATACATTCATATATACATCCACATATCGTTGAAAACAGTCAGAATATGGAAGGGGAAAAAACAATCATTTGTAACAACATTCAATGAGAAATATCATCGAAAATACCGCAGATTGAGTAGAGGAGTTCAGAAAAACATGGCAACCTCTGTAAACAAGTGCAGACATATTTTTTTTTCTTTCATATATTTTTTATATATGATACAAAAACCTCAGAGGCAAAACATTTTTGGAGTATACAACTTTTTATAGAACTTCATAAGTTATCGTCCAACTTTGAAAAAAAAAAAAAAAAAAAACTTTCTTTTGTTACACTCATATCTGAAACAATAATGAATAATTGATTTAATGCACGATTGAGAAGGATGATATTAGAGAAGACAATATATTTCATTTTTCAATCAATACTCTTCCGCCGATATAGCCCATAAATTCTGCAATAATTCCTGTGAACTAAAATAACTTACTGGTCGAAAAATAAAATATCCGAATCGCGTTAAAAGCTTCAATACTTCTTTGATTATTCACTCTTTTAATTTTTTGCAGTTGTCACTTTTTCCTAAAACAATAAATCAATCCAACAAATATTCCATCGAGCATATTTATCATAACAGTGGATTTGAAATAAATATTTTCACAGTTTGATTGGAATTCTTCTTCAATACATCCATGATCATTGAGTAAAATTATTTTTATATCGAGAACGAGAAAAAAAGAGGCTTTGAATAAAATATGTATTGCTTCTCATTCTATCTATTTTTATTTTGCATGTAAATTTTCAGCACATTCGTCAATAAAAAATTGAATCAAGAATTGCATTGCTCTGAACACTTACAGTGTTGCTCCACCTCAAATGACTTGAATAAATTACTATACTGAATAAAAGCTCAATATACCACATTATACAAAAACAAAAAACACTGCTATATATACATATATGTGAGGACCAACTACATTATGACTCTAGCGCCTTTTGGCTAGCAGCAGTTTTCCATAATGGCAAGTGGTGGCTGCTGTAAATATATATATATATATACTCAAACTGAACTGGGATCTCCATAATAATCGCACTGCAAATTGGCATTTGTGTATCATCCTGCTCGTGCTAACCATAAACTCTCAATATAGCCATCAAGCTCTCAGCCTCCATTTTCCCAAACCCGTCGATCCCCTTTTAATTATCTTCCCCTTTTCACTTCCAACCCTTCGCCAATCCCTTCAATGCCATTCACTCAATAAATCTTGATCCAGTCAGCGCAAAAAGTACTTTCTTTATTGAAAATATTTATTATCCAGTATTGAAAGTTTCAATATGGGAAAATGTTGTATAATAATTTTAACAAACTCTATTTGAACATGTTTTAATTGCTAGTATTGAATTATAGATAGATACAGAGTGGTAGACATTTTATACTCCCTTTATTGTTCATAAATGTATCAGTAGACAATATATGGATTCATGCAAGATAATGGTAGCCAGCGACTTCCTGATGGCATCGAATTATCAATTAACTCATGATAATGAAGCTGATAACAATAGTGTAGGGAAGGTTATATGCATTCACGAGCTCGTAGAATACAATCGAATTACATTACATGACGCACGTTGATGACATGAAGCTAACGAGACCACATTACAGCTCGTTCATACGAGCTAAAATAAGTTTTTACTGCGTATAAAAGTGTAAATTCGCATATATAGAAAGCAACAAAAGGCTTTCTCACAGACTTGGTGTTAAGTAAACCACACATTTTCATTCTACCTCTCGTATTTGTACACATGTTTATTCGTCTACACTGTTTTTTTGAAAAATAGGATAATGACATTCGATGATTATCTTCGATTCATAAGTTTCGCCGAAGTGATCTCATAGTTCAATATTAACAATTATGGTAAACGGAAATTGAAAACGAATTTTATATATGCGAATTAATTTAAAAATGTCACAATAAGAAATGACACTGTGAGTACATTAATGGAGGAAATAATGAGGGATTTATGAAAAAAGACGCTCCGCAGTCGTGAGATTTGCTGTAGAAAATGGAAGGATAAGTAAGAGTCTTGATACCCACCCAAGAGGATGAAAAGAAAAAAAAAAGATGACTACAGGATTGAACCAGGATTCTAATTTGTGCTGGTCGAAATTCGCGCCAGGCATTCTAACACTTACAGTATAGAAGCGCATCACAAGTCTCGGTATATATTCCAACTATTCTCCATTTTTATCCCGTGCTCAATTTGGGAAATGCAAGGAATCTTAATACGATTTACCAATCGATAAGGGATAAAATTATTACCAATATTTATAAACATTTTGCACATAACAATTCCCTGTAGAAATGAAACGCTGATGAGATAAAGTTTCCATAAATGGAACGTTGAAATTTCCATAACCAAACTGAATCTCCAATCTAGTTTCAGTGCATTACTGGATATTGGATTAATTTTCGTCTCACACTATGTTTTAGATGGGTTGATAAAAAGAAAGAACAAGTGAACCAACGTTCGACATTTTCATTTTAAAGTGATAAAAAATTTTTCTTTTCAATTTCAATTTACATTATGATGACGTTCATAAAGAAATGTGTCCGGATGATTTATGTTTTTGAATTTAGTGGAGATTCATTTGTTTCATATATTTTCGCTAGAATAATTAAGAACTGTAAAATCATAATTAACCGTAACAACAAAGTTGAATGAGACAAACGAGGGAATATCTTTTGTTCAACGAACATTCATGTACATGCCCGAGGGTATATAGAATACGCCAACCGAATCGATTTTATATATCGCCCAACATCATTCCCGCTACGTGTCACAATCAGTTTCACGTTCAGTGTGAGAATAACCCTTTTTTTTTATTTCTTCTCTCTCATCGTCAGACTATACCATCTGCATACTGTATTTGGCATTTTGTGTATGTAACCATGGGGTTGGCTCATATACCAATGGAAGTAACTCAAACAGAGTTGTATTCAGTGACGTGACAAGGCTTTTTACGTATGTGCTGTAATCGGTATTTCAACATGAATTGATAGGTCAAAAGGTATGTGAACGGTTGTCATACTGTCAAATGGACAATTACTATATATATATATTTCCATTCGATAACATCAATATTCATGTATATTATCTATTGAACATAAAAATAAATGATACAATTGATAATGTGCAATAGATAACGGTGAAAATCATGCATCGAATTTATTGAATTACACTGGAATTGAAATGATCCAAACGTCAATAATTCAAACATTTTCAAAATATCCAGAACGATTTGAAAAATAACTTCAGTACAGAGAAAATTTGTTGACAATTTCATCAACTTATCATTGTTGAATAAACATTATTAATATTAATATTGACGAGGCGAATATTCGTATCATCTTTTTTATTTTAAAACCCCGAAGAAGAAACAGAAAAGTTCATAAAAATCTTTTTTTCGTGATATTGGATGAGTGCACACCATCAGAGCGCCCAAATATATTTCTATATATCCTCAGTAGTTCAGAAATAATGGTGATGTGCTATTCGGAAGATTCCTTTCAGTTGTTGGAGCTGTAAAATTCTCAGCTGACCAGAATCTTTTTAATAGATTGCTGACACGTCATAATATATTACTTTTATTCATTGGAGATGATCTTTCAAGATTTCATCACAACAGTATCAGTACTGTTCATGTCTACGTCCTTTTCCATATTCCTAATACTCTTACGTAGTTTTTAATTTTCATCACTATATTTGAAGTCTTCGAATTTAGTGTCTCATCTCCACATAGTTCTATAACTTTTCACTTTCTCATTAAATGTTTTATTTTCAAACTAACAGGCACAAGACACTTCCTATAGGATTAAACTGCAACATTATCAGCGCACTAATTCGTGGCGGCACCATCCACCTCACAGTACTGAACAATTCCGAGTTGCTTTCAGGCAATTTAAAATTTATGAGAAATTATTTTTATTGGGCGAGCTAATCAAACCGGGGGCTATTTATCTCTCGACTCAAAAAGGCTGAACAAAAATCACAATCTATTTATTTTCAGTAGTAATTATCGTTCAAATTTCAACAACTTATGAAATAAATCGGAATATTTATTTCAGATTAATAGAAGCATCAACATAGCATAGATTCTGATAGTTTCGAAACAACTGTCTGGGCAGGGCCAAAAATCTCAACGGTTCTTCCCTGCAATAAGATACATTGATATTACATTGAATCATCAGAGATGTGCTGCTGAAAATAAATAGAAGAAGATTTAAAAAAAAATCGCTCGCATGTTTCAAAAGTCGAGCAAGATATAACTCGAAGTGCTCACGGGAGAATTTGAGTTATATGAATAAAAGTTATTCACTCATAAACTATTGATAAATGTCTACCAATTGAAACAATTCTCTGTTTGCTGATTTGTCATGCTTTTATCGGTGAAAAAGATTCTAAATAAAATAACGATGTCGCGTAAGTGTTGAAACTTTGGCGATATGACTGTACATTATTTAAAACAGTATTATTCTTTATTTGGAAAGTACATGCTCTATGGTTCGGTCTCCCCATTTAAAAATATTTGTCGATCCATTTTTCATTTTCGCCAATGCATGATAAAAATTTCTCAAATGTAAAAAAAACTTCAAATGACATCAATTTCCTATCGACAGGAATTAATCATCAACTACTAGACTTCATATATGCTTCAACAATGATAACTTAGAATAATACCATTTTTAATTAAAAGAATTGAGTTTGAATAGATTCGCAATATAAAATTCTTGATTATGAATAAATCTCCAATGATTATGAACAAATTTCAACTGGAAAAAAAAAAGAAAAAACAAGCAGACCAGAATGGTTGAGAATGCTACGTGAATGATTGGAAATATTTCAAAATTCAATCTATTTCAATGAAGCGATTCAGCGCTACCGAATTCGTTTGCCTTTTCCGGCCGTTCATAATGTCTTCAAAATGACGAAAGAAATAAATTTTGTTTGATTTTTTCTATCCATGTTGGAACGGCGCTGCAAAAAAAAATCTCAGCCATGCATATTATTCAAAATTTCATAATCATAAGAATTGGAGAAACAAGAAAATCCTCCAAAATCATTGGAGTTGCGTTAATTCTAAATCAATCATATGTTAAAATTTCAATGTTGCCAATCACCCATGTTGATTCATGACATTCCTGCGTTGAAAATCAATGGTTTCTAATTTGAAATATTGATTTTGCGAGAAACAATTGTTACGTACTATCCATCCTTTCATCAAATTTCCTACAGGAATCCCACATCAACATACTCCACACATATATTTCAAAATGAAATCTCCAAATTCTAATGCAAGAGTTCGATGAAATAGGTAATAAAGATTCATATGTCATTCACCTCAAATCGAGCGACCATTTCAATTCATTTTTAATCATGAATAGGTTATGAAACAATGAACTTATACCTAACAATGCAAATACCACTCGAAACATTGGACTTATGCATCAAATATTCAAAATTCTAACACTTTCTTCCGGATTGAATTGAGAAAAAATGCGCCATACATAGAAATGATAAAGTATTAACCGCGTGTCAAAACTCATCGAAATTTCTAACGAATAATCAATCGTTCTCTATCTTTTCTTTCTATCGTTCATCACCATCAAACATTCGACATTACAAGTTCGTTGATCATTGCCTAATTGAGACCATAATCGGAAGTCTAATACAACGAGAATAAAGTTTAGGTTCATTGTGAAGTCAGATCAAATAAATATTATAACTTATTGTAATGAGCCACGTATAACGGCCAAAGGAATGATAAATCAACGATCAACAAACTGCAAGAAATACATTCAACATCCGAATCATTCACTTGTGCCGTCAGCAGTGGAATAGCACACGAATTAATAAATAAATTAATCATACTCAACATATGGACTCAACGAATTAACTAAATAATGAATAAACAAACCAATTATGATGGACGCTTAACAAACGGTTGAAGCTCCCATCAGAACGTAACACAATAATCAATGAAATAAAGAAAAGAGCGTGTGATTATGAAAATAATGAGTTCGTGGATTCTTTCCGTCGCTACTTTTCGCATAAAACGTATTCCATACTTTTGGAATATCAAATGTCATGATAAAACCGCTGTGATTCAATAACAATCGGAAACCCTATCAATCCATCCAAGATCAATGAGAACAATTGAACCAATCTAATATTAATCATACTATTTTCTCAAAAGAATCTAATTCGTAAGGGCAAGAAGATCATTAGCCCGAAGAATTGTTATCAAACCAACTAAATTATTCTACTTCGATGTTGATTCAGCTATGAAATTTTCGCCCCTCAATGAATTTCCCATAACTTTGAGCGATATTGGAAGCACATCATACATAACATGAAGTAATTTGCCACCTATCGCTAACATAAGTTCTCTCACATGTTCCGATAAACCGACAGTCACCACCATTTTCACCTCTAAACGCAAAATTATGTTCTGATATTCTTGAGTCTTTTACACTATTTACAGTCTATCGATACTCAGAATGAGTGAATTTTTATTCAATAACAAACATACAGAAGATTTGCCCCGCTATAAACTCAATTTTATTAGCCGTTCTTGATGAGGGAGAAACCCGATGGAACAAAACGTCTGGAATAGCCAATGGAATTTTCTGACTGCCAATCGCACCATGACTTCACCCACAATGTCCCCCTTGGATCAATACTTTCCATCATACTTTTTTCATAACTGTATACGGTCATAAAAGTGAAACTTTGCCACCATTCATTATTTCAAATTGCCATCAATTTCCATACTAGTTGACTATTATTACACATAAACTAAGAAATGCAGAATATAAATAAATTCAAAACAACTGGATGAAAACATAAATGTGCACATCGGCTTCACGAGAAAAGGAGGCCAATCATTAATTTGTAGAGTGGTTAAAGTTTCTAGACTGATATAGAGGATTGTACCAGTACTTGTTATGGTTTTGAAGTTCATTATAGTCCAGCTACGAATAGCAGTGCAAATTCCACAAGCCAAATAGTCACAAATACCTTCATATATATATATAATTGGAAAATCTATAGATCAACAAACTATACTACAACTTAACCACATGCACATGGTGTCATGAAACTACATGTCCATACACCTTCGATATATCCATCACAGCCTTCTTTATATATTTTTTTGCATTAGACCAACAACAAAACATTTCCGAAACTTAACTTCTATTTCTCATACTATGCGTTCTAATTCTCAACATTGGATGTTTATATGATCGCAAATGAGCTGAATATAAAACAGAAATACCAAGTCAATATGATATAGAGTGGTGAAGAGTGATGAGGAAAATTCCGCTTGATATTCAGCGTCATGGAAATATATAATTTTTTTTTCTCCGTTAATTAAAACCCCTTTGTTCTTGGGTATATGGCTCTACGGACAGTCCACAGTGAGATTTCTGAATAAATACTTCGATGAGCATATTCAGAATTGCTAGAGCAGAAAGCGAACTGTAGAATTTATTTGCGAATCACTGGTAATTCCAGTGCTGTTACGTAACAATGCTTGATAGAATTTCGGAAAAAAAGGCACGTATTTGTATGAGCAAATATTCATAGCGTCCATGCGTGAGTAAAATTGATGAAATACTTGTAGAAAAGAAAAAAAAAATATGAATGTAGACATAATGAATTCGATTGTTTTTCTATCTTACTACTGAATATCATGAAATATCTTACAGAATACGTGAGAGTTTATTAAAAAACCCATTCTCACCACGCACAAATGATGATATCAGTTTCAAAGAATACGAGATAGAATGACGAAAAGACAAAAGTGACGTTTGGCGTTGGCGAAAACAACGGAGGATAACTAGGAAAAAATGAAAAAGAGGGAAAAGAATGGGAAGAAAACTAAGGAAATAAAATAAAAGAAAAACGGACTAGAATGAATGTAGAACGAGTTGAGGTGTCATTTAATCCAGTTCCACGACTGTCAAATTCTCTGGAGAATAAGATAAGATTGAAAGAAGAAAAAATAGGGAAGAAAGAGGAAAAAATGTCCTAGAACACGAGGGAGCAGTATAAGATAAAAATAGTAACACGAGTCGGAAGTATTAAAGGTGTGAAACAAACAAAATAATAATAAAGAAAAATAGAGGGAAAAAATTGTCAGAGGCCCTAAGTCCGAGATGAGACCATGGGATAGTGAAATCCTGTATAGTTCAGTCAGATAATAAAGTGAAATACAGTATGGGAATATCTAAAACCACACCAGATCTAACGCAATGGTGGTTCTGCAGGGTGACGGGTATGTGGATACAACGAGTATGAGGGGTGAAAGACTTTTAGATTCTCTGCGAGAATGGCATCCATCCGTTTGTTGCCTGATTTGGACTGTTCAATTTCACACATACTATTCCATTACTTCTCTCTATCTTATCACTTTCCTCCTCCACGTCCTTCATAATGCTATCGTCTGTGGCATGGCATTGCAACAGTGTGGGATGTTTGTCAAGAATCAACAATTGTAGTATAGAAACGTAAGCCAGCTTTCCTAAATGATTAATGTTTGAATAAACATTCAACTAACGAAGCATTGTCGTCGTTTACACCATTTCGATCTCATGCAGAGTCCACTCTGGACACTCTCTACCGCTTGATGTTCCCAATCTAATTGCAATGGTATACTCTCTCCTTTCGTGTCTTTTACTTAATTCGAATAAACGTATTGTGATCACAAATAAAAGTTTCAGCTCACTGCTCCGATTGAAATTGTGAATGAATACCTCTGTACACATATGTCAATTTGAATTATATTTATTCATATTCTAAAAAAAAATTTTTTTGAAGCCGACAATAATTGTATTTCAGAACACGATATTTACCAATCGAACATGAAATTTTTGTTGACTTTAATGAAATTATCATTTTCTTCAAAATCTAAAATTTTTCAGATGGGATGAAAATATTATAAAATTTTCTTGTAGAAAATTGATAACTCACCCAGATACGAGGTATAACATCATTATTTAGCAAAAAAACTCGTATTCAGATGATTTAGTTCTAAAGCAATGGTCAAATCGAGACTGAGATTCATGATGAAAATCGACATTCTTGTCAATGTCGATTTTCGTTTTGATACAGTGGAATATAAAATTCAGAGGGTGGTTTTCGGCGGATCAATTAGTCAAGTTTCCACCTCAAAATTACAGTTGTTAAGTATCCTTCCTCTTTCACGCATCAGAATGATTTAGAGCGCCATCATCGATTCAGTTATCACCGACCTTCATGAATACTTTCATCACGTTCAAATTATGGAGATAAAGTATATTCGATATCGATCTATATTTTTTTTTTTTTCATATCGGATTTTCGTTTATACTTCATGTCTTGATTGAGGAATTAATAATTCATGAAAGACTGTTGAATGTTATTGTTCTCCTATACGTGCAGGTTAATTAAAGTCACAGCAACAGCTTGGTCATTATGGTGACCTTCGTGAATATTCACACTGTCTATAAAATATACATCTATACCAAATATACTGTATATTGATTTCCAATATTGGACAATTATCAAATTTTGTCAATCCACAAAACCCCGTCGATGTTCACACTCTAGTACAGGAATTCTATCCAAAGAAAAGTTAGATAATTTCCGAATGGAATTAAAGGATTGACGAGGAATAGATATTTTTTGACCAAAGTGAAGATTTTGGAGAATTCAATCAAGATTAGACCTTTTAGAAATTCAGCCCTGTTCGAAAGATGTCTGATTCATTACATGAATAGGAATTGTGAGTGGGGAGAAAACACAAATAATACCAAGAGATCAAACGTATGCAAATAAATGTGACTAATATCAGGATTCGATCCTCGATTCGGAGATATTTGTGATTGGACAATATAACATCCAATAACAGAATTTTATTTAATTCAAGAATCTCGCTTCCCAGTTCACGTTTCAAGCAAGAATAGATTCATAAAAGATGAAGGTCGATTGATCTGATAAAGTTCTCTCAGAAAGATTTATTCTCTGCGAATTACCACCTAAAATTTCTAACTTTGTACCATCAACTAAATAAAGCCGTATGAAACATTTCATCTCTTTTTTTGTTCCAACATAGTAAAATGACACTACTCGCTCGAATGACTGACCTAAATCCCCGCGAGTTGCACAGTTTCAATCGAAAGAGACAAACTGATTCGAAAATGAAGCATAATGAGTTTCAAGACAAATATTTTGCCCCAAATTCATTGTTAATAAATTCATTATTTCACTGATACAATGATCAATATATCATCTACAACCATCATCATCCTAGCAAAATAAACGAAAGTAAATTTCAACAACCGCCATCCTCTTAATAGTTGCAATTTTCCTTCATAAAAAATGAAACTTCCATAATCCCTACGAGCAACGATAGTCAGACTAATCTCGCAATACACAAAAATCGCTGTTCATGGGCGGTTGCAATTACTTTTTTCGCAAAACTTGGTTTATAACACATCAAACAACATGAAAACTTGTCACAACATATTCCTATTTCACATTCATGGCGTAATCAAATATATCAAACTTCATTCGATCTGATCGCAACAACAGCAGCAGGAAACAAGTAACGGATGCAATTCTCATAGGAATAACCACCATACTGCGTTCTCGATACCTTTTATCATATTTCCAAATATCAAACCAACTCGAAACGACAAAAGAATAGCTACTATATCATAAAACTTTGATCATTTTCCAACTGAAATAACGAGTGCCAGAAACATGAAACTGATCACTTTTTCCCGCGTTTCTATGAAATACTGTCGACGAAAAAAAAATTTTTTTTCTCCTTTCTGTTGTATGAACAAGACAAAAAAGCTCCTGCTAGAGTATCTAGTCCATCTAATTACGACTGAGAACAATCAAACAATTACTCATGAAATTAAAATTCTTGCCCAACGTCGAATTGTAAATCATATGCAAATATTCTTTGATGACATAGGTCCATGTGGAATGATTTAAATTACATAATTATAATAATTCATATGCATACATATATATATATATATATATATATATATATATTTAGGTCTATGGTAAATTATGCGTGGAAGACAACATGTGTCCTCTTGAAAATGGTTTAACCTACATGCCCAACTGCTTGGATAATCATACTCCATATACATATATATATATAATCGAAATGAAAACCGTTCGCGACATATCCTTCACAAATGTACGTTTGTGATGGTTCCTCACAGCGTCTGCATTTGACTCCTTAATATGTGGATATATGTATATACATATACTTGCTCCCCAATGTGCACACACCACTCGCTTCTTATTCGTCGCAGGAGAGCGGCTCAATTCTCGCGTGGTGAAGAGTCGTTAAAAATACATACAGAGAAATGACGCGTCCTTTTCTACTGTTGAATCGTGAAAGTGTTGAGTATTTATGAATTGCTCACTTTTTATATTCCTCTTTTCGCGCACCCTCTTCCTAAACATTCCAATGGAATATAAATATTTGCTACATCTCACATTTATATAGCAACAATATTTGCACATCTCACTTAGAGCATATTTATTATCAGAAGGAAACTATCTTTATTTTCGGTTGCGAGTGAAAATTAATTTTGTCACTAATCTTTCCCTCTTTATTCGCATCTGTGAGATATTCGAAATGAACGCTTCTGAGAAAATTAGTTGGAAAAAATTGAACTGTTAGATGTATTGGCAACATTCATGGAGAATAATTTCGTTAAAATATGAAAAAAAAAAAGAAAAAAAAGAAAAGAATTCTATCATTCCTAACCATACCTTTTCCTGGAAATAAAGATAGATATTCTGAAAATTGATGCATCCAGAAGTTACTCCCATGGAAGGTTTTCCCTTATATATAAAGCAGCGTATGTGAAAAAAAAAAGTGAAAGTTCGAATCGGAAGTTTTGGATAAATTCTTCTTGCTTCTCAAGTAGAAATGCATGAATGGAGTAAAAAAGGAGTAGTATTGCATGAGAAACATAGATCACAATGGAATATCAATATTTATTGCAGCATTTCTTTCGCATACACATCCACCTACTTCGCTCATCCATCCCAATTTTTTTTCATCTCTCACAACTTCATACAAATACACGAGAGCATCAATGCAAAAGTGATGGTATGTGCGAGGTCCTTTATCCCTTTACATCGCGAGATGTCACACTCACATATTTCAAATTTTTTTTTTCACATTTTTTTGCTCATGCAGTGGATGAGAGAGAGTATGCAGGCGCCCAGAGGGAACATAACCCCATACGATGTTGCTGCTGCTGCTGCTGCACATTGCTATACTCTGTCTCGTAGTGGCCAAGCGACGGCGATGCGTCATGGATGTTCGCGCAAAATTGAATGCGATGCCGTAGAAATAAATCATGGATAGGGGAGAGAGGATATATAGAGAAGAGTGATATGCTATGGGCGAAGCGAGATATTGTAACGAACCGAGTGGAATAGTGCTACCCGATTCTAATCCGAAGATGGATTTCAAAACGAGTTTTCGAGATCAACAACGTTCATCTCCATTAGCTTGTTTGTTTGTTTGTTTGTTTGTTCGTTTGTTTGTATGTTTGTTTTTTTGTTTGTTTCATAAAGTAAAAATTTTTTTCTATTTTATTTTACAAATTTTCTGGTTCATTGTCGATAATTGAATTTTATTGAAATAAAATTCTCTACAACAAGCAGTCAGCGCATTTTTTAGAATGACTTATGATGCTATCCATATGAGGATTTTCTGAAAACACTTGACAGACATGGAAAATTTCAATAGATAATATTCAATATTTTCAATATTACTGATAAATGTTCCGTCGGGGAAAAAATATAGCTTCCGAGCGATTTTCATAACTTAGAATTCGTTGTCTGGAGACGTCAAATGTACGAACAAATATGTCTATGAAAATAATTGAATAAACTATATGTATACTTCATGTTCACGTCTTACGATAAATCTAAAATGTATGTGAGGTACTCTAAATCGAGTGAATGATAGATTTTCATAATAAGTAACAATATCCCTCAGGAAAGATGGCAAAATAGATTGGAGTCATTACAATTAATAAAAAACTGTAGATGCAAGAAAATTTCATGAAAAGTGCAGAAAAAGTGAATCAATCTCAATATCAAAACGCATAAATATTTCCAACGAGCTTTACCCGTTTTCTCGTTCAGAAGGTTTCCGTGTTAAAGTTTCAATTTGCATTTCCAATAACTTCGTTTTGTACGTGCCGCAACGAAAAGATATAGGCGAAGAGAGTGAGTGGGAAAGCGCGAAATGCGAAAAAGGACGAAGGATGATGTGTGTAGGTGTATGTGTACTAAGCATAAAGGGCAAATACTCGTGTATTTATATATGTTCGAATTCGAATAACGATGCGAGTCCGTATATAAAGAGCAATCGGGGAATGGTGGATGAAACATTCATTGGAACATGGCCAACGCTACTCGACGTTCGATGATTTCGTATGAAACTTTTCAGCATGTATATATATATATATATATATATTTATATACAGACGAAATTTTACACAACACCACACAAATCTAATCTATTTACTCAGAGTTATTAGTCACGTTGCTTGATGACTTTTATCAAAAACTCGAACAGTGAAGTTAAAGTTTGTACAATTTCATAAGAATCACCCAATTATGATAATGGTCGTACGAATTTCAGTTTCTCTTCAATCATTTTAGTTTAGATTTTAAGATTTAGCACAACATCTTGATATGGAATAAATAAGTGAAAATTCCACTCACCGTTGACGATGATGATGAGGATGATGATGATGACTGATGTTTTCTCTCAACAACACAATAATCCTACGATTTGGCTTTGGAAAAAAAAATGATAATAACATCACTCACAATCGAATTTCACTTCCTCGACTTCTTCTTCTTTCTTTTTCTTATTCAAAAAATAATCGACGAAACCAATCCGCCTAAAACTACTGACACTCGTCGCTGAGTCACTTGAACTTCATTATTCCACCCTCTAAACTATTTTACTCTCTCGACAAATTGACATCAAAGTTTCACCATTGTATTGCCATTGTCACTTCTGCCAATACTCCATATACATATTACAATCTCACTTTACAATTATTGACCTAGTTACATTGTACTTTTTAAAATTAAATGTTATATCTGCTAACAAATTTAACCCGACTTTGTCTTGAGTTTGAGAGCACAGTGAGAAAGAGAGAAAGACAGACAGACACGCACACACAAATGCATACACTCTTTGCACACACACACACACACATATATATATATATATATATATACAGACTAAAGGAAAGTCCGAATGCGATGCATAAACAGAGAAGTTGCAAAATAAATTCAAATATAACGAATAATAATTATAATAGTGAACAGACCAAAAAGTATGTCATTCAGACAGAGATAAAGGAGGAATAGTATAGTCATGAGAATTGGAAGAATAGAGTGAAAGATGAAAGCTTGCGGCACGCAACAATGAAAAATCAATAGTTTTACTTTTGAAATTTTCTCTCATATTCTCTATTGTGAATTTCTATTGTTCTCTCACAACGATGAAGATTGAATTTGATTGCGTGACCAATGGCTCTCTGCCTTTCATAGCATAAGCTCGATAATTCGCACGAAGAAAATTTCATCCAAATGAACAAAAACCGAAGGTGTTTCAACAAACTTTTTTTCAATCACCGCAGCATATTTACTAATCATACCCAATCAAAGTTGAATTATTATTGATTATTCAACGATATTATTAATTATTATGCGTGAATCAATACTGCTTCGTCACTAAATTCAATGGTATTTATAATTTCCAAAGGTTTCACATTGTCATCATCAAATTTTGCGGTAATTGATGAACGTTTGTTGATAAAATACCAAAATAAAATTGTTTTTTTTCACGCCCTGCGCAGATCACCAGCTGACCACTACAGCCTCCGCATCAAAAACATTTACCAAAATGTAAAGAAAAAAAAAATATATATGTATTCACCATAAATGTTTTCACACGGTCCATCAGCAAATGCCACTTTCTGAATTATTCTCATCAGTCATATGAAAATGTTCATCAACAATTTAATTGAAAATAAATTACATATTAATTCTTTATTACTGTACACAAACAAATCACATACATTCCAAACCATTTAATATGAATTACTTTGATGAGTACTCGTGAAATATTCGATAATAATAAACTAGAACAATGATTATCCGTCCAAACGAATAACCTCCGCACAGTCAAAATGGTGGTCGACACTCCCCCGTGTTTCTTATCATCCCCCATTCGCACCGAAACACCTTTCAATAAATTCCATTAAATGTTCCCCTTCACCATCAGTATTTCGAAATCCATATCATGAAATATAAAAAAATAAACACACAAAATCGGTGCAATGACTCAACAACAACACTCACTTCAACAATAATTTTTTTGTGTGCCTCCTTTTTATTCCTCTCTCTCTCTCTTCATCTCACTCCCGTTCACTTACTCAACATTGCTCACAACTGTTAGACTCACAACAATATTTTTTCAACGGAAAATCCATGAAATTATACGAAGCGAAATAATGTATGACACTTTTTATAAATAACAGAAGCTCACTTAATTTTTTGTTTTGTTTTTTTGTGAATACACAAATGAACTATGGTTAATGTAATATTTCAAAATATGCGGGGTCCCGTGGCAACCATTTGAGCCGTGAAAATCACGATGGAAACAACAACTCGTTGACAACTCGAAAGCATCCCCAGTAGCAAGGGTGGACCGTGACGTACGGTGCGACATCTGGCGTTCGAGCTTTCTGTCACCCTATCGTAGTATACGTACATTGGAGGGCTGGCGCCTGGCGTCAATATTGTCATGACCTCCGTCATCATAACGCACTTGTATTTTAACCACTAACATTAATCACTATTTACATTCCTATACTCTCCGATGGATTTGAAATTACAAATGTTGCATGTATTCGACGATGTGTTCAACATAACGTTGCTGTTTCACCTTTCCGATTTACGTAGTGAAATAATCCAGTTGCTGGGAGAGGGGGGTGGGATCACACAATTTTTCGACACGAGACTGTTGAACAACCCCCGTATAAAGCTCATTCAGCGACTGCGCGAAGTGAACTGATCACAACCCCTGCATGAGAACCATCACACTCGGTGACGGACAACTCCGAGGTCGCGCGGAAATTCACGAATGTGATATTTCACCACAAAAGGTGCAAAGGGGTGGGCTTGAGGATTGAATAGGGGGTTGGTCGACGCACGATATTAAAGTACGGGGAAACTCTAGAAGTGGTCATTTCGTCTGTTAGACACAGAAGAGCGTTACATTCAACAATTCATACAGCAAGTATTGGAGTTCAGGTGAGGCACATACAACCAACATTCTAGTGAGAAGCACCGGACATAAGACGAAATGGCGGATAACTTTATACGAGAAAATTGTACATAATTGAAATACGACCCTTCTTTTACCATCTCTTATTCCAACTCAGTTGGGGAGAGAATGGAGCAAAAAAAAACATTAACTTAGATATTTATGATGTTTTCTATTTCTCCAAGTCTTTAATTGGCTGTTAATTTCCCCGTCCAATTTCACTTTGATCTAAAGTTCCTGTCCCAAGTTTAATTCACATATTTGAGGTTGAAATAAACACGATATTTACAATGCGGGAGAAGTCCGGGTCTACAATCTACTCCTAACATATACCCTGATCATATTGACATTCAATTAGCACTATTTACTAATTATACTTCCATTGCTATATGATGAACAATATTTAATTAATTGTTAAAATTACCGATTGATTTAAATGAAGAAAAAATCAATTCAACAATTCCTTCATGCAACCTTCCATTGTATTTCACAACCCCATGAGGATTTTTGTCATTGTTACAATATTGTTTCTTACACAAAAGCTGATGGGGCTGTTAAATACTTTGCAATATTGCGATCAATAGATCGCTAAATCACATATTATAGTTAAATCTTTGAGACTCTTAATAATTAATTATTGTAGAATCCAAGTTGATCTTCATCTCATTACTAATTTACTCTTACATTGTAAATATAACAATTGGAATAAGATTTTGACTGTTTGCCTGCTCGATTTTCATCATAATATTACTCAACCACACGCATGACAGAAGATTCTACTGAGTTTCATAGCATCCAACAGGCATCACCAAATTTTCGTATATCTTGCGTAGGAAATTAAAAGCCGCCGTATTATGTGAAACTAAATAAAATTCAAACTAACAACATGAAAATTCCAAAACGTCGCTATCTGCAGTATGAAGCGACTCAACAGAGATTCGGCCGATATCTCATGGCCCAATCTAAAATAAAACATTGAAAATTTACACTGAAATTTGAAATAGAATGGATTTTCGAATCAATTATGGAAAACCGCTATTGTATGGAGAATAGTATTACGGAGCGAGAATATTCTTCCGCAAACGTGCCCATACTACACACAATGGATTTAATTAGGTTTCTTCCGTTTCTCTTAAAAATAAAAACGCTGCACACAATCCATATACTTAGATATAACTAACGAAAAAAATACCATAAATGGGTGATTCATGAACATATGGGAGCTCATCCGTATCTGATATTATATTTGACGCCTATTATATTTCTGACACGTTCACCCTATATCTAGATCGAACTGTTAGATTATTAAGATCATTATCATAACTTTTTTACTCCATGATACCACCAACAACAAGAGCTTAATATAATGGCAACACTAAAAAAATATTTATATGGTGTCGTTTACATGTATAATAATTTTAAAAAACAGGATCAATATTCTGTAATATATTCAAGAAACTGTCGTGACATTTCCCATTATCATTAAGTTCAAGGATATCGAACGTCAATCGAGTCATCATTGTCCAGAAATCATATGAAGTCTTGGACAAAAAAAATATATGAGCGTGTGAAATAATACGTTGAAGAAAAAAAAGTAGCAAATCTATTGCGTGAGAGAGTAAAAATTTTCGCGACCTCATTCATCATTGACGTCATACCATTTGTGTCATGTTATAGTTTTGAAAATTCCCGTCATCCCATTCACCGCTCTCATCATCATTCTCCATCTGATATTCACATTCGTCCTTGGCCTGGTTCGCCAAAATTTTCTAAAAACGATACATAACTGACGATAATTCAATTTCATATTCTCAACGACGCCACTATAACTCGGAACAGATGAGATCTGAATGAAATAAGGGAGGATACACGAGGAAAGGGTAGGAGGAGAAAGAATAGAGCGAATCGAGGGAGAATAAATGAGTGAGTGAGTGAGTGAGTGAGAGAAGGAGAGAGAGAGAAATCTCATTGGAAGGCCAACACCCCATCCTGAGCCCACTCACCTCACTCTCTGAACGTTGCAGCTGGCTCCTGCGCAACGTCAGCTCTTGACGTCGATGCTTTGACATCACCTGAGAACGTCGGTAATTCAATAACGAATGGGCTAAATACTCAAACGGATCACGTGGTTGTTTTGCAACAATTTCGCGTAATCCCAATATCAACGGTTTTCCAAGATGTTCTTTGAACCATTTCGATTCTTGGCTAGTTGACTCTTTATCCTTGTCACTTGATAACGATGTTGTTGTTTTGGTGGTCAATGACTTTGAGAGCACTTGGTCAACTACATCACAATCTGAAAAGTTACGTATAGAATTGATAGATAATGAGAAGCTAATAGGAATATTAAATTATAATTCGGTTTGTTATTTGGAAATACCCGAGGTTTCAATTGATCCATTTGAACTTTGTGATGCAGATGACGACCCAACACTTTGAAATAAATTCTCTTCAACTTGACTGGCAAAATGCGATGAATGAAAGGTCTTTTGGGAAAATTCATTGCTACTATAACTGATAAAAAAATGTCCCTGTAGTTTTATGTGTGATTTCAATTCAACTACACATATACAAAAGTCAGTCGTGTTTTTTTATTCAGTTATGTGCTTCCGATCCACGGCTCGCGCCTATATATGCTATCATAACCGAATGAAATGATGTAATGCAAAACTCACCTCGTCTCACCACGAATGCGATTAAGTGTCTGGGCAATTTTATCTTCAGCGACATTCAATGGATGACTCGAGGATTTTTTCGACTCGGTCGCTGACATTATATCATTATAACCTTGTGAAATACTAATTCCTCGCCTTTATTTGGATTTTTTTTTATTATTCTCAACGATGTAAATTATTTAATAAATATTATAAATGTCATTCTGTCATATATAATCTAGATACAAACAAGTGAATAATGCATGGGAAGATCGGGATGAGTAGGAATTATTTGCAAATGACTTAATCCCACGCATCACGTTCCTATACCCGAAAACAATTGAAATTAGTCTGGGATGAGTAATAATTCACAAAATATTCGAAGGGCAACATTCGCACAAAATATAGAAATTTAAATGAATATCACGTGTGGAGAAAAGATATACAGACAATTCTCACATGCTTCACGGTGATAAGGTAACTTATTCTTCTGTAGAAGTTATCTATCTTCAAATATTATCGTGAATATCATCATGTGCTGACGAAATATGGTAGAATCTGAGCAGATACACAGCCATAAATACGTAATTCGTTATCTTGCTAATGGAGATCCATTCAATCCTGCGTGTAATTTCCAACTCGAATATGTTATACTGACTGAAAACATTACTCGTTGCTGGTACGGTCGAATAACAGCATCGGTTCGTCTCGCAGAGACGATCAAAATTTTTTTTCCGATTTTATCCCTTCATTAATGATGACTGCTACTAAAATCACATTATGGCCACAGTGGTTCACAGGTTTTACTGGTAAAATATTTGGAATATTTGATCGGAAAAGCAAAAAAATATGTCAATATAAAACTGAATGACTGATCATTTGGATGATTTAATTTTGAAAAAGTTTGCCTCGCTGTACTCACAGCTGGTCTATCAAACGGATGGACATCGCCCTATCTAGCTCAGCTCACATCACCACATGCTGATACGCCATTGAAACTCACTGACAATGAAGCATCGTGGGTTGCATCTTTGCTACCACTAGGCAGATTTGGTGGTGCAATAACTGGTGCAATTACTCAAGGTAAAATGAAAATATACACATAGATCATTAAAAAAAAATGAAATTGATAAATTAGAAGAGTAATGGTAATAAATAGTAGAACAACATTAATGTTCCAAAAATATTGATTTCCTATCAGGTGTTATTGGCAGGAGAAAGACACTGATCGTGGCCATGTTACCACTGGTATTCGGCTGGATATCCAACATTACATCAAAAACAGTAACTTGGCTTTATATCGCAAGATTTTTCTGTGGCGTTGGCTCAGCCATGGTCTGGACAACTCTATCGCTATTTCTTGGTGAAA
The DNA here is from genome assembly GCA_030523085.1 of Meteorus colon. Classification (NCBI taxonomy): domain Eukaryota; kingdom Metazoa; phylum Arthropoda; class Insecta; order Hymenoptera; family Braconidae; genus Meteorus; species Meteorus colon. The sequence continues at coordinate 99,930 of JAPYZH010000193.1, read as the reverse complement.
TTGCTGATCCATCAATTCGCGGTTTCTTGGTAAAAAATATATCCCGGAAAGTCTTGTATTATTATTTCCAAAAACCTGATTAGTAACAAAAATAAAACAATCAAGATAAATAAAAATAATAACTCACACATCATGCTAAATAAGAATATGCGAAACGTTTCGTTACTAAATAACATCCTCAGATATTCTTGAACACAAATGCGGCGTCAGTTGGTGCGTTTATTGGTACTGCAATTGGACCATACCTACCGATGGATCAATTTGGGTATGTCAGTCTAACGATCATCATACTCTTCATTGTACTCATCTACTTCATTCCGGAATCACCGTATCATCATGTGCTCAATGGTAATATGGAACGTGCTGAAGTATCCTTGAAATGGTTCAAACGTGAAGCGGATGTATCCAAAGAAATTCAAGAATTGAAAGATTTTATTGGCAGTACCAATGTGAGTTTTTCAGAGAAATGGCATGAATTCACGACACGAAGAAATCTTCATAATCTCGCTATGATGTTCATGCTCAATATTTTTTTATATTTCGGTGGTCACAATACAATAAGTTACTATTCCGAAATAATTGTGACTAAGAGTGAGGCGAATATTACCCCGAGTACTGTTGTAACTGCACTGAGTTTGTGTACTGTTATCGCTGGTTCAACTGCTGCAATTTTCGTGGATAGATTAGGCCGACGGTCGTTATTAATCGCCTCAAGTCTTGGCACATCATTGGCATTATTACTTCTCGGTGGCCATTTTCATCTGCTATCAATGGGATTCGAAGCGGCACCACTCACTTGGCTACCAATCTTCTCTCTGTTTCTCTTCAACTTTTCCATTACTTATGGCCTTATTCCAGTACCAAATGCACTTATTAGTGAACTTTTTTCGCCCACATTGAAAACAATAGCGTCAATGTTATTCAGCGGTAGTTCAGCACTCATTGCATTCACGATAACAAAAACATTTCAACCGCTCATGAATATAATGGATGAAAAATATGTTTTTTGGATATTTGCCTTCGGGGCATTCAGCGCTACACCATTCACGTATCTGTGTATACCAGAAACAACAGGCAAAACCCTGGTCGAAATACAAAAAAATGTGGATATGAAAAAAAAAGAAAAAGTAGATATCATAGAGGCTGGTCGATAATACCACCGCAGGAAACCCTGAGAAAAAAGAAGAAAGAAGATGCTGCTCCGTGTTCAAGTATCACCAAAACTTCAGACGTGTCAATTGACTGAATAGCATCGAGAAAACTTTCCAAGTCACTTTGATGTGTTATAAATGAGTGTCAGTGTTTTTCATGTCAATATGCCACTCTATATTTTTACCAAATACAAGTTTACAAGTTCATTCATAAAAAATAATTGCTATGTGAATATAAAAACGATCGCAGTTGGGGAAGAAAGAAAAAACTTTAGAGTGAATAGTGAGAATAAAAATGAATGGGATTACTATTGAAGCTGTCCCTTCTTATTATTATATTTCATGTGACAAAACCAAAGAGTTATTGAATATTGCCCTTTCATTTTCTACACCGTTCGTATACAAAACTAAACTCGGCCTTATGGCTGTAACACGCAAACTAATCCAACCCACTGGTTTATGCACCCGCTTCCACCCCGTGTTCCTGTCCTCACGCGACTCAAATAACCTTTCACAATATTCTTATGTGTGGGGTAATATACATAATATCAGAGTATCAAGTCACGCATCAGTAGAAAACTGCCAACTTGAAAAATAAAAACATATTTCACCGATGCATGAAAAACAAAGACATGTTCTTGGATGAATTATATTATAATATTTGATGATAATATGCCTTGATATATCGAGAATAAGGGGACTTTCTAAATTTGGCATCGACTAATTCTCCCTTTTTACTTCAATTCCTTTCCACCTTGTTCAGTCTCATCCATACATCATGTTCTCCAATCCAATAGTCATAGGAAATTTCGTAATGATAAAAACAGCTTTCAAAAATAACGACAAAATGGAAAGAGCTTGTCTGAAATCGACCAGTTCATCATATCAAATTATCATATCTACGAACCATTTGGCATATATAGCGTCGTTCAATACTTCCGCTATACGATCACAGTGAGATCACATTCCTGACTGATTTTTCGAATAATAATTTCATTTTTCAAAATAAACAGTGATTCTGTACAAAATTGAATGTTGCCACTAGTTACAGCATTTGATAAACATATTAAAATAACAGAAGAGAGAAGAATGCCGATATTGTACATCACATTCCTGAATGAGTCGAACGAATAGTGTACTCTCGATTTTGCTATTTGTACATTGTCCGTCGACAATATTCCAATCCTTTTCAAATAAACGTTGTCGTCGTTGCGTTTACATCGCTCAATTACTTAGAAGGTTTCTTGCCATATCATTATCAGAATTACATGAAAAACTGATTAGACGTTTGACATTAAAGAAAATAAAAAGCTAGCTATGTCCTTCACATGCTTGAATATGTCGCATAATTGATTGCATTCCTCTATAATTATCAATTGGCTGTAGCCATACACCCAGAATAAACACTTCATTGAATGCTTTTCATTAGTTATAATAATAATAATATATATTTTCAATCCTTTAATACAGCAAGAGTATAAAAGAAACTTGTGGACACCTTCCACACACATGTTCTGCCAGAATTTAATTGGAATATATCTGATGAATATAAAATTCATAGATGGCATTCAGCATGCTCAAAAGTCATGCCATATTTAAGGCTCATCATGAACTCTCGTCAGTGTTACCAAAAATAAGTGAGTACTGAACTTCACCAGCATGTTTCAAAAATGAATTCATTGAAGTTTGAGAATAAGAACAATGTAATATATATATATATATATATGAATACAGATCAACTGAATGAGCATAGTGAAAATATATTGTATCTGAAATATTATCTGATGAACAGCTGATTTTGCTATTATCTAAACTGCATATCTTTTCCATTTTAACGATACTGAAATTTCAAACTAATATGTCTGAATCACACTTCATTGTATATATTTTTGTGCGTCTATATCCTACAATACCTATGATGTAGAAAACCATTATATCGTCCATTCGTATTAATATTTCAATCAATCAGTGATTCACATCACAGAGTTGATAAATAAAGTATAATTTTTCATTTGGTAATCGAATTTGGAAAATCGGAAAAATGAAACGAGCCTATTTGCATCGACAAGCCAAAAACCCGATTGACGAGCCCAACAGCAACCAACAATCCACCACGCCGAATATCCATGAGAAAGACAAGGAAAATTCAATAGGACCAAAAAAGAAGAATATACGGGCAAAAGTTGATTTAGAAAAGATGAGAGAAGAGTTGAAACAGCTTGAGGATCCACCAGCATCATCTCTAGAAAAAATGATGAGTATCAATCGACTAAAATATAATTTTTTCAATGTTCCATGTGAAGAATTGGCACAAAATTTGCTAGGTAATAATGCTCAATTTAAATCGAACTCACAGAATAAGTCCATGATTATTATATGTACTGATAGAAATCTCATATGAATTTTAACAGGGAAAATACTGGTGAGGAAATTGGAAAATGGGACAATACTGAAAGGGAAAATTGTTGAGACAGAGAGTTATCTAGCAGGAATCGATAAAGCATCTCTAACATACCAATACAAATTAACACCTCACACTTTACCAATTTACCTACCATCTGGAACACTTTACGTCTATATGACATATGGAATGTATTGCTGCGTCAACATCACATGCCAAGGTGAATTTTTTATTTTGAAAAACACAGCAAGTCATGTGTTATGATTGAATGCTTATAATAGAATTATTGAGACTTAAATTTCAATATAAATACGAACGATTATGTATTAATCCGAAGTATCGAACCGGTGACTAGCTCATCGTACATTGAGTTGATGACATACATACGCAAATTGCAAATAAAAAAGAAACTCATATGGCTCTAGCTTTCAAATCTATTGAACCCCATAAACTATGCAATGTTCCGTTGAAAATATGCACATCCTTTGTGATTGACGAAGAGACTTTCAATGGACAAAATGTGAATGTATCCAAGATTTTGTATCCAATCCCCAATATCTATTGTGGCTACACCAAGAATTGACGATCATATACTACAAAACCAACTTATTCATAGACTTCTACGGTTTTATGTGTTTGGAAATCCCTGCCTCACCAATCGTAATATATCTTACGAAAATCGAGCCCATGTAGTCAATTCATCGTGTTCTTTTCTCTCATTTCTTTATCTCGCGAGACATCAATTCCCTATGACGATAGACTTGCTTATGGTTTCCAGGTGAAGGTTCAGCAGTCCTCTTAAGAGCATTGGAGCCCATTGAAGGCATCGATCAGATGATATCTAACAGACTTTCGAAATCAAAATCCAAAAACCCACACAAAAATGTTAAAACATTGAAACATCATGAAATAGCCAATGGGCCATCGAAACTGTGTATGGCTTTCCAAATTGAAAGAGAGCATTGTAAATATTCAATGGTTACGTGGAAAGGTATGTGGGTAGAGAACGATATAGATTCAACGAATAAAAACATCGAAGTTGTTAAATGCCCTCGAATTGGAATTGAAAGGGCTGGACCTGAATGGGCCAATAAACCAATGCGATTCTACATTTACGGAAATTCGTCAGTAAGTAAACGTGATGAAAAAGCTGAAGCTAAGTTAATTGAAAAAAATGAAGGATCTTGAATCTATACTATATATCTTATAAATTTATTGAATACGTATTCATGTATTATTTACACATGTAATAAGGAGTTCGTACAATGATGACTGGAAAGTGTATGAACTCACGCCCATTCAGCCATGACACGTTCATAATTTTCTTCCTCAATAAACGGTTTATCAATTGATCTGCGAAAATTTTAATTAATAGTGAGGATTACATGTATCAAAATAATTAGTAACACAATTAATTCCGTATCTCTGATGCTTACTCAATCATGAATTCACCACAGTATAAACATTCTGAAGCAATTAGGTCATCTAGATCTGCTTTAATCTGATCTTTGGTAGATAATGATACAGATCCAACAGACGTGGTGTCCTCGGGTTTTTTGGAAATCGCAGTTAATTGCCGTTGAAGATCGGCTAATTTTATTTGTTGTTCCATTGACAACATTGGTGTTAATGCCGATATTAGACAATCACTGTGAAACCTATGACCGCATGGAAATACGTAGAATGGTCGCAATAATAATTGAACCTCACAAGAATCACAGGGATCTCTAACGTGTACAAATGTGCACCTGTGAAAATATGATTACTTTTCTAAAGTTCATTAATTTTCTGATATAAATTCTATTTAATTCCATACAATAATCGCACCTCGTACGAAAAGACTGAATGTCCTTCCTTATTATTTCTGCTGCTTTTGTTGCTTCTTGCATTTCTTCTTTAAGATCCTGGATATGCTGGTTATATTCCTGCGCGAAAATGAAGAAAAAAGGAAGATAGGACGTTATTCTGAGATTTCCCAATCCACAATTAACACGAAATGAAAAATCACAACTTGCCTGAAGCGAACTGCAAATAGCATCTTTGAAATGGTCAATGGTTACGAAATCTGAAAAAAATGGGAGAATGTCCTCAATTCTAACTAAATCACACTGCTGCAGAAACTTCATTGCCTGCTGGATATCATCACGTTCACGTACAACATGTTCAGCTGATGAGAAAAAAAGAGATGAATGATATTTTTTTTTCTGTACATCACGGCAGTCGTAAACATAAATTTTCAGGCACCTATCTTCAGCCACAATTTTTTTTTCAACTCTTTATCGTTGTGCGATGGCATCGCAGCAATTTGTTTGGCCAAGTCCACGTTGATGGTAAGTGCGAGATCAACTGCGGTAGTCCATAATCCCAACAGAGCCGAAAGTTGCACGCAAGCCTCGGTCAAACCAGCCTCTTGACATAAGCGTAATGCATAATGCACGTCGTAATGCACCATAGATATATCTTGACCTGAAATTGAGGTTTTTATGATAAACGATTCGATAACCAGAACTAATAAATGGTTCGAAAGTCACCTTGGGAACCGATGTAACGCATAACTTCGTCTTGTTTATATTTTGCATATAATGACATCAGAAAATTATGAATCGCTTGATCTGGACAACTTTGCTTGTAGATACAAAACTCCAAATATTTAATTACTTCTCTCGCCTGAAAATCGATTGAGACTATTCATTAATGATCAATGTTAATGCATGCAATTAGAATTAATGCTGAAAATGGATCACTTACATGTTTTTCGTCACTATCGCACGAAACTAATGCAGGTAACAGTTTTGATGGTTGCAATTGTGCTCCTTGAGAAATCAAAGCAGCCACAGTGGGCTTTGGCAATTCTTGGACTAATATTCCAGCAAATTGATAGAATAAATTACGGTTTGCTTGGCTCTTCAACACCTCAAGTGCCTCTAAATAATTATTTTTATACAGATGCTGACGGATTACTTCTTCATAATTACGATGCATTATCGTCAAACGAATTAAATTATCCTTGTCACCATGACTCGCCATCAAACTATACATCGTACTCAAATTTTTTTTTACACATTCTTCTACGGTAGGTACACATAGAAAACTGTCAAATTGTTTTTGCAAATCCATGTATTTGGGATTGTGAAGATGGGCGGTTTGATTGCTCCTGAATGCACCCATTTGATTCATAAATAACTCTACCACCCATACAACAATCATTGTAATTTGTGTCTTATCTTGCGACCGCAAACCTTCCAATTTCTGCAAGCATATTTTTTTTATTTTTGGAGTTGATGTTTCCCTCTCTAAACATAATTATGTGTTTACCTTTTTCAGGAACGTCTTCAGTGCTTCTATTTGCGATTCTTGGAGGAATTTGAGTGATATTTCTTCAAAGGACGAATGAGTATCCGCATAAATAATGGCGCTTTTCTCGAATCTGAGCATAAGAAAAAAGTTATTCAGTATATAAGTCAGAAGAAAAATTCTTGTCATTTTCTGTCGCAATATAGAGACAGAAATGAAAAAAACTCGAAGAAGAAAATATTCCAAATATATTTTTGCATATTCACTCTCTGTTCTTGAATAACATTTCCGCTTCTTTAACAAGCACTTGATCGATATGAGCAGGATTCTCCTTGCAATACTGTTTCGCTAGTCCAAACTCGCCTTTTTCCATATAGATCTACCATATTAAACAATAAAATTCATAATTGGTGTATTCGGTATCGTGATTTCAATAGTTCATTGTGATATTACCTGCCAGACATTCCTCTCTTCTCTTGTTACTTTATATTTGAACAAGGCACGTTCCGTATGCGCCCAAATAGCACCAGTAATTGGATCCTTTGTGATGTTAACTAATTTTCCAAATGTCTGTAAAATGATTAGAATTCGTCCAAATTTCATATATGAAGTTTCTTATGAAGAAAAAGTTTCGATATGTATTGCACTAAATTACGACATACATCATTATATATGTCTTCGAATATCAGTTCTTGGTTCAACAATGAGATGCCTTTGACGTGATCAGCATAAAGTAATAAAGCATGAAATTTTGTCAATATGAAATTAAACGGTGCAATCGATACATGCGAAACAGTTGTTCCACTCAGACTTGTTTCAGGACAGCATAACATTTCTTGATTTACTAAGACATTATCTGCATCGGCTTTGGTATCCACCTTGCAATAAAAATTTTGTTAAATAACTATTTCTATATTCAATGCCAAACCAATAGATTTTCTAGTTCACATACTTCTGCATACAATATACCAGTTTCTGTTAACCATCCAAATGATTCTGGCATACGTAGTGCATGAATCTTAGCAGTTTCGGGTAGCCGAGCAGCCGATTGAGGAATAGTTTTCGATGATGGATAATACACTTGCATGCGAGAATATGGCAACGAACTCTCCAACTGATTAAAACGTTCTGGAATGAAATATTGCCATAGTTTTCAAATACTTCTACTTTCTCATCCTTCCATTGTATTTTTGACATAGTTTCACATTTATTCTTTATGCTGCCTCCCGCCTTACCTTGCACGTTGAGATATCTGTTGAATATCTGTTGGAGTAATGGTTTTTCCTGAGGATTTGATATTATACCAATATATTGATAAATCCTTATCAATGTTGTCACAATAATGACATATTTATCTGAATGTGGTATTTTGTGGAATACTATACCAGTGATTGGTGGTTTACTATCCTCACCAATGTCGAATACCTACACACATCACAACATTCTCTATAAAATCATGAACTATCGCAGCATCAGATTCTTTTCTACGGTTCATTCATTTATCGAATATTACGAAATATATTCTGTGCGTTTATGCGTATGTGATGCATCATGTGGGATCAATTCTAACTCACCAATCCTTCTACCTCCTTGTTGCCATAAAGAGGCAAATAATTAGGGAGCTTTTTTGGTGAAACAAATAATGTGATAAAGGCTGTTTGAAATACTCGAATTTCATTTTTCGTCACGAATATCAATGTAAAGAGTGTTTATATGAAGTTACCTGTTTCCAATATTGTTCCAAACTCGTGTTAAATATTTTATCACCATCCAGTCCGATTTCTGTTTCAAAAATCAATCCCTTCGATGTTCCAAGTAAAATTGGGCCCGATGTTGCTTCAGACACATTGCCGAAATTCCATCCAATAGCAGTGATTTGATGACCTCTAAATTTTCCAGCCTAAAAGAATCATAAATTCTTCAGAGCTCGACAATAAAATAAATGAAAATTAGTACATTTCCATGATCGTTTTTGCTTAACTTTTCTTACACACCTGTTTCAGTTTCGTAGACGTTCTGTGTAAATAGAATAAATCAGGTGGTGGACTGTCACCATTTCTAGGCACCAAAGCAATGAGTAAATGATTGCCCAATGGATCCAAGAATAATCCCGATATTTTCATATTTGTAGCGTACTTAGAAATATCAATTTCTTCCTTCTTCTCCGGAAATTTTACATCAATTCTCAAAATAACATTATTAGCCATAGCAATCATAATAAAATTACTGCTAACAGCTAAATGTAAAATGTTATCCGGTGGACGAAAATTCACCCTCTGCCTTATGAATATTGGCTCCTCATCTTGTAATTTCATTTGAATAAATCCAGCTGTGCTTATATCAGGCCTCATAGGTTCAGGACCTGACGGTTTTGATCTCTGAGAAGCTCTCTCATACTGATCAAACATTGACGTCATTATTATCTTTTCTATGATACAGTTATCCAACCGTTATTGTATTGATGATCTTTCAACGTTCCAATCTAGATTATCGTCAATGAAACTTTCAATTGTTGCACTATTATTAATGAATATTTATTAATTCATTTAAATAAGTACGGAAATAACCTCATCATGACAATTCCAAAAATATTCGAAACCACACAGCTGCTGATTAAATGATATTCACGATTAACTGAAATAGTTCGTTAACATACACATGTATATATTCGTTTACGGCATTTTAAGTGTAAACTAGTGCATTTCAATTGTCATTGCAACATGATATAAACCAATTGTCAAATATATAATAGAAAAGTGTCATTTGTCACAAATACATTGGAAACCTTAACACAAAGTATAATTCGGCACTCATGCGCAGAGCATATATATATATATATATATATATATATCCACGAAGTTAATGCGCATGTACAGATTATATCCAGATTATCCAGATAACTGTAGGTAAATACATGTTCCTGCCAATATTCCCATCCCTATTATCTTGTGTTGCGTTGAAAAACATCCCTCTTTATTTGGAAAGAAATACTGTAAAATATTTATACATGCATGGGTTGCAATTTTGAAATTTGTACAACACAACAGAGAAAAAATGACTGATTCGAAATTGGCAAAAGACGAGGAGGATCCAGTGGTGAAAGAGGTATGAAATGTGATAATTCTATATTCCAATAATGAGTATGAAACATCAATATAAACGTATCATATGAAACATGGAAGTTTTTCAGGTTATGATTCAGTACCATAACCTCAACGTCATTTATATTTGTAACACTATTGTACATGTGTTGTAAATGCACTCAGAAATCCAATTAATGAAAGGAGAAGCGATTTGATTAATGACATAAAATACAATAATGGGATAACTAGTAAATTATAGTTTTAATCATTTTAGATTCCAGTTTATCTATCTCAGACTCTCGCTGACAAATTATTTATAATCCAATATCCCATACGACCTGCGGCACAAGGCTATGATAATTCTACATTTTTAAGATCTGCAATTAAACCGGAAAATCAAGAAATTGAACTTGAAATATCTTTAGACTCCAATAGTGTCAATTATGATCAAAACATGGGTGAACAAATTGCATTAAATATCGATGGTCCAGAAAAAAGAAATACTGAGGATGAGAACAATGAGAGAATGTTTGAGTCTGGAATAATGGATAGAATTGTATTGCAGTCGTCGAGAGCAATGGCAGATTGCTCGAATTATTCGATAGGTGTTTTTCAAGATGGTGAACTGCATATAACACCTGTGAAAGGTATCGTGCAATTAAGACCACAATTTAATTATCTTGATAAAGATAGAAAGCAAGGGAAAAACACCTCAGGAAAGAAGCAGAGTAATGATTCAGATGAAGAAGAAATGAAACAAGTGAACGTCAAATTTACAAGGCAAAAATCTGAATTGAGTAAAAAAATACACGAGCAATCATTCCAAACACATGTCAAAAAAAGCCTCGAAGAACAATGGATTCAAACTGACTTTCGGGATGCATTAAGCAGCCAAGCAGAATTAACACGCTTAGAAATGTTTTGTCCATCGACCGAAGCGTCAGCAAATAATTTGAAACTCACTGCCAAAGAATATCTAGATCTATTAGCACCACCTGTTAAACTTGAAGAACATTCCAAATCTAATATACCCCTCCATGGCTCTTCTCTGAATTATATTCGTACTCTCCCACTGTTAGATCAAGTTCGTTCAATAATGAAAGACGGTAAGTTTGAATTAATCTATACATACCGGATTTCTCATACGATCCGATCGATCAATTTTTCAAGTTTTGCTTATTTCTTTCAGCCAAAGTGATGTCATTTTTGCAATTGAGATCAATTATAGCAACAGAACACGATACTGGCGCAATTCTGAAATATTTGCAGCAAGTCGCTGTTCTCGTCCAGGGGAATTGGATTGTCAATAGTGATCTTGTTTATCCAAAAGATGAAATTATGTACAGAGCACGGGATTATATTGTACGAAAAATTACAAATATGAGTGATATAGTCTGTCTCCAAATTTTTTTTTTTTGATTTCACATTATTGACATATTCTTTCATTTCAGCTGTTGTCATTCACCGAAAATGAATACGTCAATAGAAAAGCGATATCCGCAGTGATAAAATTACCTGCAGAAGATATAAAAGATATATTCGATAATTTAGGACGATCTAAACCACAAAAAGGTTGGCAATTAATAATACCTCCAGATACAGATTTTCCAAAAAGATATCCGGAAATTGCTCAACGACAAGAAATGTTTTGGGAAGCAAAGCGAAAACAGTTGAAAGAGGCCATGGGTGCACAAAATCCTCCACTACCACGTCAAAGACGGAAGTCCAATCGCGAACCCGTAGGTACCGAGAATGAAGAGAGAAATATAGGGCGCGGCCGAAAATCACTGAGAGATTCATCTACATCCGATGATGGTACAGGTGAAACTGTTAAAATGAAGAAAAGTAACAGAGCGAGAAAAGCTTCGGAAACAACATGACCGCGATTTTTTCATTGCCAGATACTCTGTGTTAGCCAATCATTTATTTATAAATATGTAAGTAGAACCATATAATATCTCTCTTTACTCAAGTAATTCCTAAATGAGAATAACGGTAATCACGGGTTAAATGGCCCGAGTAAATACCTACGTCTTGAGGTTTTGAGGTAGATAAATAATTGTAAAAATGAAGGAAACGGCAAAAATAATGGACAATGCAAAGGATAACCAATAATCTACCGCCATCATATGCACAATTTATCGTGGAATAGCATTTTGAATAAATTTATTTCTATATAAATTTACATCATAAAACTGTGAAGGTTCAAATAACATTCAAACGTAAAGTATTAAATAATTATGGGAAAAAATAAGTGTTAATATATTTACTCTCGTGCTATCACATCACACTTTTTCCGGGAAAATACTTTTGTTACATTTTAGACGGATCAGTTGAAATTGTTTTAGTAGATATACCATCAATTTTATGTCCTTCATGTTCGCCGAATTGAAATTAACAAAGAGATGATTATGAGCGGAATGGTCGTTTGATGATTGGCAGCTGATGCACTCCTAGTATGACAATCACGTGCATGACATTGATCCAAAACTCTTTGAAATTTATTTTTCAAATATTCCCAGTCACATAATCCTACTTGACACCCCTCTATCATGAGCGGCCTCTCTTGTAAATAAAACATGACTTTGTTCGGTGGTTCTTCGTCTCGGCATCTGAAATTCGTAATATTCTATTAGCTTTGATAAAACATTATATAGATAATAATATATGGTATTATTCATCTAGGGTTGTTAATTCTTTATAATCAACTTCACAATGACCTCCGCATTTCCGTCGTATCTTCATGACATAGTGTATATGTTCGCCGATGAAGACAATAATCGCCGTAGCGGAACCAATGATCGAAACTGCCAAAAGCTGATGCATTAGAACACTCTGAGAAGTATTAAATTGATCTACAAATTCGCCGTCACTATCATCAACGTTAAACTGCTCAAGATCAGTTTGGAACCATTTGATCTGCAGCCCAACTTCGAAAAAACGGGTCAATATATACTCCATTGCTCGACGGTATGGCGATCCCTTTCTCAGAAGGAATGTGAAACTGTCTGACCATAAGCATGGTTTCATAAACTTGATTGTGCGTCGTCCACTACGCTCTTCTAATCTGATGAACATCTCGCCGGCAAGTCTTTCCATTAAACAAGTAATATTTTTGTATTTTGCAACGTTTGATGGACAATCCCATATTTTTGTTGTGTTAATTGATTTATTTTTGAGTCTCAATATTGCACCTTCACTTCTACCAAAAGTTTTTTCATGAAGATATTGTGGAATGATTGGTATTAAATTGGAATCCGCGAGATCATCAAAACTTTCATATTCAATTTCACTATCTGTTTCAAAGCTAACTTGTGCTAACGAACCATAAATAATTGCTGAGTAGTTCAAAGAAATAAGTATAAGAAAACTGAGCAAAACGCGCTGAGAACTCTTTGGTGGACGATGTGATCTAGGGATTCCAAACAGTAAACATGAAATTTCGAACATATCCCAATGATTTCTGGTGAATGCCAACGGAATGGACGCGATCCAAAAAGCAAGTACAATGCTCATTGTTACGAAAATTGCTTCGAGAAGTGTCCAGGAAAAAGGAATTCGAACTCCATACGTTATGGGTATCAATGCACAGAATTCACCGAGAAAAATTGGTTTGGGACGAAATGCACTTTCCAAGAGATTTTCCGTAAAATGGGGACTTATATCACCTAAAATATCTAGCTGACCAGAATCCATCAGCTTGAAAAATCCCTCGGGTAAGGCATTATCTCTCATTTCGGGGAAAGACGTGAGACGTGGCAATACTTCTATGGAAAAATTCATTTTCAATGCTAATGTTTTTATCACTGTAATAGCAGCACCCGACACATTCATCAATGTATTATTATCGTACCATTGTACATAAGAAAACGGTGGATTATGAAAAAGTCCAACTTTAACGGGGTAAAGATACAAATTTTTCATAATATCTGGGAACAACTGATAACGCGGTGAGTAAAGATTATTCGTGAATGCATTCGAAAAAGGGTTGAATTGATGAATTTTTGGTATAGTTGGGTAATAATTTTCGAATATTCCACTTCCTTCGTTGCGAAAGTCAACAAATTCTATAATTGTGAAATCCACCATTTGTTTGTCCCATGCGTATCGCAATATCGTATTCATATTTTGTTCATGACCGCACGAGAAAATTATCAATAAATATCTAACTTGAACTTTACTGAGTGACAGATTTTCCATCACATTTATTATCTCCGTTGATGAATAAACATCTGTATCGCGGAAATCATTTATGAAAATGAAGAATGTCCCAGCTGAATTTTGATTCTCTAACATTTTTTCGCCATGATTAAGTGTAGTGACATTAATGCTTATTCGATGAGTGGGGTTGTTATTCACTGTTTCAGTCAGAAGATCGCGTATGCACGGATCATCCAATAAGTATTTCTGCATTGCTGATGTTACGACCATTATATCATATCCCGCGAGGCTATCAGAAATGTCCTTTCTCAATTCAGTGATCCAGCTAGGTGAAGCGCTCATGAATGATTCCGGAAACACAAGAACAGTCAGCAACCCAGCACAAAATAAAAAATTTCCAAACATCTCAAACGATAATACATCCAGTCAACTACATCAAGTGTGAGATATGATGTCTCTATATCAACTGAATGCTCGCGTATGATAAAACACTGAAGGGTATATCGATTTGTAATAGCATATTGCATTATCGTAAGAAACGGATCGCAACGTAGGAAAACAACTCTCTCCATCAGTTAACGCACGCGACAAGACTAACATTTTTTTTCTGTCTGCAAACAGTCAACGGTAATTCAAGCTAAACGACTCAGCAACAATCGTGATGATCCACTTTCTATTTTTTCGATCATCAATAGATAAAAATCCTTTTAAAATTAAACCTTGACTACACTCATTATATCGCACATCATTTTCAACACCGCCCTAATCTCATTTGTCACTCTCAAATGCCAAAATGGTCATCGCTCGAATATAAAAAAAAAAAAAGCTTCACACTCGTAAGAAATGATTTTATATGAAACAGGGTAAAATTAACTCTCAATTTTACCTGTAAAATACAGCGATGAGATTTGAATTGAATGGTGCCATAAATGACGTTCGCCACTGACGTTTCCGCATTTCCATGTAATTAGTTGGCAGTAATACTTTGTCATCTTTGTGAATACCCATAGACGTTAAGAAACCCAACATGGTCAATGTATCAGTGAAGTAAAAGATACCTCTTGGTTTCACCTCAGTATCTCTTTGAATCTCGATATCCCTGATTTTATATAGAGCAATGCCTTTCATGAAACATCATCATTAAGTCAATTTTTATGAAAGAGATGGAACCAACCTGAACCACTTCATCATATCTAGAAGAGCTAAGCAACCTAATTGTGGACTATTCCGACGACCGTAACCAGCACCGTAATAATAAACAATATCTTCAGCGTATTCAACTATCTTAAGATCTTCTGTACTGAAGACTGCGCACCATGCTGATAGCCGGTTTGGTACCCACGACTTTTCGAAGCGACAAATGTCGTACATCATCAGTATAGTCTCTTAATGTGAGAAACAAAAAATACGAGCATAAGCAACAAATAAATGTTATTTGGGATAAAAACTCTGAAAATAATACCTAATTTCAATTCATTTTTAAAGCCCGTCCGACGGCTCACATTCGCTATAACACCCAAATACTCGGCAGAATTGAAAAATTCATTGCGTTTCTGGAATGCATCTTGAGCTAAAAATTCTTCATATTCACTCAACCGTGAACAATTCGAATACGTCTGTAGTAAACATTAATCGGAGTTATTAGCGGTGGAATGGGCGTTCTATCAATTCATTCATGTATGAATTATTACCTTCATCAGTGTGTCTTCGCCAGATTGTGTCGATAGATTACCAAGTTCATATTTACTATAAGAAAGTCCATCCGCAAATGATTCCATTGCAGTTTGTGCGGCTCTACTTCCTGAGTTCCGAAACTGAACAGAAAGTATAACAGAAACTCAAAATGAAAAATTCAGTATCTATTATCCAATTTTATCATTATGTACCACGAAGTTGCCTGGAGATATTTCTCTGTTGGAAGATTGCAGTAGCTCTGGAAAATCAGATTGAAGCCGTTTGGCAAAAAGTCTCATATCATTTACAGCACGTGGTACTAATTTTCTTGCATTCTCCAATTTCATATTTGAATCAGGCCACCAAGTTTTCAAAAAGTGTAAATCCTCGTCGCACATATGACCACCTCAAAACATTTTTTGTATTGATGCAATTAAATAAATTAATCAGCCATATTTATCTCAATATGTAACTTACTGTGTTCCACTTCATGATTCATTATAATTAGATCGCGTAATTCTGGAAGATTTGATAACGTTACAATTTTTTCTTCAGCTGGATAGCGGGCCTCATGTTTCGCTATCATCCAAAATTGCACCGGATTACAATCTATGAAGTAATTTAATAGCCAAATGAATTATGTCTTGAAATAACTTCGACAATTTTAAAACTGAAATTAGCAAAATATTCGATAAACTCACTCGGTATCGATCCTATTTGTGATCCGCCACCGCCGACGAATGTGTACGCAGTTTTTACACCCATATTCAGATAAGGGTCATAGTCATCAGCATAACAGAGTTCCACATCACGAGCCAACGAACCACCAATGAATAGAAGCAATAACAACAATTGTGCGTTCATAGCTCATTAATCACATAAAGAGATGTATGTGAATGTCCTGTATCCAGGTAGACCTTCCACTCAACAATGAATCGCCGATTGACAAGGTCACTCAATAAGTTTCAATTATTTAACTGATAAAATGTTCAGTTGCAGAAGCGACAAGCTTTCAATCTTGATGGTATTTATTTATGAGTTCCTGTTGGAATAACGTCAATAAATATTGTTTTTTTTTTCGCGATATCCGAATCTTTCACACATATATATATGTCAATCACTATTACTAAATTTATTCTGTCATTTGAAATATTAGAATGTAATTGGTGAAATGGAAAGATTCAAGCTTATCGAATCGATATAACGGAGGATCATCAATAACTAATTTCTATTCAACTATGCAATCGTAATAGTAATCAAAGAGTTGTTGGAATGTAAGGTCATAGGTAGAAGCTAAAAAAAACTCTCACTAGTTTAATTTGAAGTGTACCTTCTTTTTTATTTATTGACACCAACCCGTCAAACAATCATGTACCTAACGTCAGTCAGCAGAACTTTTTTTTCTGTCTAATCAGGAGAAAAAAAAAAGCAAAACTGCGAGTGAACTGACATGTACAATGGATATTCGATTTCACTTTCGCTACTCAACAAAAAAAAAAGAGAATGACATGAAAAGTTTCATTCGCGTTTATATCACTTTTGAATAGATATCGATATATAACATAAATATTCAATCATTCATACTATAGAATTGCGCCGCAATTTGAAAAATCTCCGAGCTCATTTGTCGACTATATTTAATTTACTTTCCGCTGCTATGGAATGTTTTATTTCAATTCGTTTTTACGTAATAACCCAACGCATACTCACCTGTGAGATTTGCAACATGATATGAGACTATCGCAGATATTTAATAAGTAAGGCAAGAGATGAATAAGATTTATTCTTCATCACATGGAATTTTTTTTTATTGTCGCCGACACAGAATTGCTCACACGGATATTACCTGTGTTGATTCCCAGTAGAATACTATGCGGAAACATGGGAGTACCACCATAATTCCATGCGATAGTACATACTGGGAGAGGGAAATCGTCTAACGAGAGAGTCAGGGACTCGCAAGAGGTGGGTGGCGACCAGAAGAAAAATACCAATTGCTATGTGACATCATTGCGGTCACTCCTTCCAATCATGTCTTCTTATGTTGAAGATCAGATAACTGATGAGCTGATTAAGAAACGTTCAGGAGAAAACTACATCACGGATAAGAATTGACTGGTATATCAAAAAGAACTTCCGGGTAGAATTCCAGATTATTCTGTTTCTGTTTGGTATATTCTTGAAGCTTGAATTCCATATTAATTCGTTTAGGTCAAAGTTGGATCATGATAAATTGTTCTCGAAATTCCATCTTTCCGAACGACGTCAGCTTCACTGAGGTACTCATGATTTGGGTTAACATATTATTCATTAATTTGACGTTCATTATCATCGCAGAAGAAGCGAAATTCAATTAATATGAGGTGCACACCACCCGACTTTACAGACGTTCAGCTTCTTCCAACTTGACTTTTATTTCTGTGAAGAACGAAACTTTTCATATATACCTGCGAGTTTTCATTGTTAAGGAATAGGAATCGATTGATGCTCGGTCAATATATACACGAAATGTAATAAAATATTTTGTTTTTCTTTAATTTTTAACTTCATAACATATATGATACATTTAGTTCAGGCTTCACCCAGAGTATTCAATGTTACTTTTATGAGATTGCGAGAGCAAATAATAAAATTGCACTAAAAATGAGAATAATAATAATAATAATGATTTTATATACAAACATTATTTTAAAGATTTCGTGAAAAATTGTATATAAAATTTTTCGGAAGATTAACATTAATACGTTGGTGATGGATAAAATAGAATAAGATGATATGATAAACAAGTTGAACAAACATGAAAATACCAAAGGCATTATCAAATACCGAACAACTGGTAGTTACAGTTCGCTTCGAAATTCAAGAATATCTTCAAATGTCATGGAACATGATTACACATATTGATTTTCCTTTTTTTTCCTTGGATCAACTTTGAGAGTATTGAAAGGAAAAATGAAACAGCTTTATTAATAGCCATTACAATTGTCGTCCTATGGATATGCCATATGTTTTGAGACAGCACCTTGTTTCATATTCCATCATGTACAAATTCCAACGTCAAGACTCTTGTTTGAGTATAATTTTCAAATCATCAGTAAGCGTTAACATGATATCATCTATTCGTTCGCATAACTTATCGTGCATATTTTGACTAATTGGTACATCTTCGTTGTAACTTTTTTCTATTTTTTGGCGAATACGTAAAATCATGTCGACTATTTCCACTTCTTGTTTATCTTGCACCCACGTTTTCAAATCCTGCAATATTTCCAATTCCATTAGTAATGATGGTTAATAGTGAATGAGATGAAATCGATAAGAAATGCAATATTTATCGTTGTCGCTTCTCAAAAAATGTGTTTTATTGTAGAAATATTACCGCTTGTGATAATGCCTCAAGTTGCAATGCCTGCAATTTTTGAGTGAGCTCAGTATAGCGTGAATGGAACCATCCTGAAAAATTTGGTGTTCGAAAAAATCGTTTATACAATCCGACCCAATCGCCTTTAATTCCTATCGTTAATTGAGGTCCCGCCGTTGTTAAGGTAGCCAAAAAGTCGTCCGGATTGAACATTTGAGGTTTCGGCGTTGCCTGATAATACGAAACAAATGTAGGGATTAGGAAATACACAGTTATTTACATAAAAATCATGACAGAACTGGATCACAATAAAAAACTCAAAATGTGTGAATACAAACTTTGAATGGAGATATGTTTTTCTGTAACGGCATCAAACTTGCAATATATCGTTCCAGTGGAATCATGAAGCTCTCAGTCAAATCCATCAAATGGCGTTTGAGTAATGCAGTTTGTACCTCTCGTGGTCTTTTCGTTTGAATTCCCCGAAGAAGTTTCTTCAATATAACTTTGTCTTTTTGCAGAAATGGTTTATATTGTGTATAAACACCAGGCTTCGAATCGAGCACTTTCAAACTCTCAGATTTTTTTATTCTGCATTTCTGAGTATCTAGAACATGAAATATGAGATGCACGTCTATAATTATAACGATTATTATGAATGATCGATTTTCAATGATTTTAATTTGATATATCGCGCATACCGACATTTGATGCATCTATAACTCTGATTATATGCGGCCATCGCTGTAATGTCTTCGCAAAGAAAGGATTTGTTACACCGAGAATAACAGATGGTGGTGTTGGCGCGTCGGCCGTATATTCTTTGAATTCAGAATCATGAATAGTGAAATACGGCCGATAATCAGAGCAATACTTCAATGGCGCTATAGTCCTGTTTTGGAATAATTTTATTATTGGCGCTGTGAGTACAACTTCTCGGGAAAGAATTGTTTATTCCAGAAACTCACGCTACGAGAGCCTGTACCATATCTGCACAAATTTTTGGTGCACCCGCCATGACCACAATTGGTTCACCAAGTAATACTAATTCCCATAGTAAATGCACATGGCTTACGATATTTGCTAAGCTTTGGAACATATCTGCTTCGTACGCCGACGCAAGGATGAGTCGCCGTAATGGTCGTTTACTCGACATATTCTCTAATGCATTCACTGACGGCACATTAGCTTTGTAATTTTTATTTGGAATGTACGTCTGAAAGATTGAGAAATTATGCAAACATCAGCTATGATAACATGTGAAGAATCGTATTACAAACTCAAAAACATATCAATACCTGGAAGAGAACGCCGAGGAGTGGTAGATGTAGCAAACGGCCAGGAATAGGAGATGCCCATTGGTCAATTTCACGAATCGCGACTTCCATAATTTTTTCCCCTGCATCGAAAAATTCTTGTGCCAATAAAGCACAAAGTTCACTGAATAGAGTAACGAATGGCAGTTTTGATATAATGACAACGCTCTGAAATCATTTAAAGAAATTTTCATACCACATTTCTTCAAACTTCATGCCCCATTGCAAAAATATTTCAAAGCTATATTACACGGAACTAGAATCGACTTTTCATTCCCTACACTGGTCACACATTTCCAAAGCTAATAGCAGCTGTTGTTTTTTCAATGCTCTTTGCCGGATAATGAATTTTGTAGAAAAGTATAAAATTATATCACACAAACGAAATTACTGTAGTATAAAATAATCCAATCGGAGAAGACGATCAGAGAACACAGCAAATCAAAAGTTCGTTCATCCTCAATACAATTTCTCATACCAAAAAAGGTTTAGTGTAATATTCAGAAATTGAATAAGTCTTACCTTTTGAAAGTAACCACGGGGTAGACTTTTATTCTTGACTTGTCGGAAATAGACATAACCCCAATAATAATTTCTATCATACTGTAAAAATGTAGCAGACTTTCGGTTATATTCTCTCAACGCTGGTGGATCTCGTAAAAGAACGTCACCCTGACGGATTCGTACATGATATTGAGTATCACCCATACAACCAGAGTTCGAATCGGGAAATGCCAGGTAGCAAATATTGGAACGTTCTGACTCAGATAATTTTACATGATTTGGATATATAGCCTGAAAAAATTAATTCAATGAATTTTAATGAAAAAGGGAAAGATCACATTGTATAACCATATTAAAATTCAACTCACCTCCACTGTTTGTCCCAATTCTAAGTCAAAGGTTACAATACATATACAATGAATCCAACCACTGAAGTTATCCCATTTACGTTTTGTTATTGAGACGTGTTCTTGCAAAGATGTACCATTGCATGGCTCCGCCTCACTCGTCGAACAAGATGCTTCAGACATGTTTCAAATGAATCAAACAATGTTTGTCATGAGAAAAAAAACTCAAATGTGGCTATTGTAAATATACAGATGAACATAATTGTCACAGGTACTTGGCTTCATCAATATCTAACTTTTTATCACGTTCCACAGCTCCAATCGCTCCAAAACAACTTACTCACCCAAGCATATATAATTACGTATTAAAATTTTTCATTTAATATTTTGATAAATTATGTGATCATTTCATTCACCATAAACATCGTGCCAGGTAATTATTGACCTGTTCAAAATTACAATAAATATTGAGCAAACATACACTCTTGTTGTCACACAGATAGAAAGAAATCAGCAATAATTGAATTTGACAATTGTCATGCAACTTTTTTCATAAGTAAGAATCACATTTCAACAATTTTATTTTTGTATATATACAAATATAAATGCTCAAGAACTTTGTTTCCGATGTTTCGAAAGAGTTTTTTACGAGATTTGACCATTATAGGAATATAAATGAACGACACACATGGTGTTGCAAAATAAAGAAAATTAATCTGTGAATTATCTCCAACAGTACAGATATATATATATATATATCATTTCCGTTAGTGCTAGCAAGTTCGCCTGCACATGGATGCTTGGATGAGCTTGAATCGGCTCGGATGTGTCAGAGGTATGAAAACATAAAGCGTTATGCACAATGAAACGTAATAAACCAAGAAAAAAGGGAGTTTAATGGTCAATCCCAACCAGTGCACAAACACGCTGTAGCAGCATTTGGCAGAATCGCGCGATTTTGCCACGAGGCAGCAGCACAATGAACACTAAACAATGACATCGAATTATATATATATATTCATATAAATACACTGAGTGAATATTTATAGATATGCTTGTCAAATTCGAATTTGTATGACTTAGAGATTAATTTTTACCATCGACCTTATTGATATTGTGCAATCTTTATATATTCAGATTTGACATATCCATTTCTCTAAAATTCATGTGGCGAGTTACAGTTGTTTCGGCATTCTGCTATCAGCCGAATGCAAAGTGGTTTTTCCGCAGTTCGTGTTAACCTTCCTCCCAATAAGATGTGAATTATATCTGAGACTGTCCGAAACTGAGAGTTTTTTACTCGACACATTTTTATATATTAGTGTGGTGATTCAAGGCAATGGTAGATGGCTACTAATCCAACTTCAACCTCAGAACTCCATCGCTTTTGGAAGGTGGTAGTAAACCATTTGCATTTGGCGCAAATCTCATCCAAAACGTAACAGCACCATCTACACCGTGTCTACATAAACAGGTTGGATTAGATTAATTAATCAGGATTTTTTCACTCTGTGTCCCGACCAGTCCCCGACATTCTGCACGCCAGTATTGATGGATCCAATAGGTTAGAATACTCGGTGTTTTTTTGTTATTATCAAATGTTATCATAATTATGAAACTTATTTATAGTTGGTTAAATTTTTGGACATATGTTGATGATAATTCTTCTGTTACACTCTAGATCATGATGATTCAGAGGAAAAGACGGACAAATCCGAGATGGAAAAACGTACGCATTCACGAAGCCGATCACGATCCGGCTCAAGAGTTTCTGATAAATCATTGAATCCAAATGATAACAATGACAAAGATGATGTTATCCCTGCTAGGTAATTGTTACGATATTCCTTGTCAAGAAAATTATTTTGGATTCGTATGCTTAATGATGAAAAATGACAAATAATCAAGCTTCACCTTCCTATAATAGAATGCTCATTCTTTTCTGCTCTATTGTTGTATATCATATTTCACTCATTCACACGTCAGAGCCATATTAAATTTTCATATCCAATGAGTAACGTGGTTTGCGATAAACTGCGATGTAAAATTTCCTTTTTGTAGACTTTTGCATACATGTCAAATCATATCGTGGGAAAAGAAAGACGTGTGGATGAATAAAGTACAACATCGATGAAAGAGTCCAATGAAACTCCGTAGAGCATTTTATTATTAATGTGTCATCGATCTGACAATTCAAAAAAAGAGTGAGAATGGAAATGATAACTGTCTAATGATAACAAACACATCTAGGTCGAGAGAATCTTCGACATCTCCAGAACGGCCGAATTCTCAATTGTCAACGCATTCAAATGCGAGTTCTACGCATCATCCAGCCAATGGATCACCATCTCCAGCTAATATGCATGTCCGATCGTCTAGATCACGATCGAAATCATCGAACAGAAGTGCTTCCCAATCACCTGCACAAATCGATTCTCAATCACCAGACAACCGAAGCAGAGCAAGCAAGTCAAGATCAAGATCGAGATCGAAATCGAAATCTTCAATGGGTTCGCGCGAAGGATCCAAATCACCAGGGCCATCTGCGCATCGAAAATCACCATCTCGATCATCGAGAAGTAGATCACGGGGTAGTTCACGCCCAGCATCAAGAGATGTATCACGATCGCGTTCACGATCTCGTTCTCAATCAGCGCCTACACAAAGATCTCCAAGAAAATCTTCCAAATCACGATCGCGTTCACCAAGTGTCATATCGAAACGAGCGTCGGCTTCGCGTTCACGTTCAAATTCGCCACGTGACAAGTCTCCAACTGGTTCACATCATTCCTCGAATGTGAATTCAAGATCACCATCACCGAAAGGCGAAAATGAAAAAGCTCCATCTTCGCCGCATTCTCCACACGCACGCTCACGTTCACCTGATGGTGAACCACGTTCTCGACGCTCAGTTTCCGCATCGCGATCACGTTCAAGGTCACATTCTCGTTCCCGTTCTCGTTCCCCACGATCTCGATCTCGTTCACGATCACGTTCGAGATCTGGCGCCGGCTCTAGAGCGTCTAAATCAAGGTCTCGTTCACGATCACGTTCGCGTCCAAGATCTGGCGCAAACTCTCAAGCATCTAAATCACGATCTCGCTCACGTTCAAGATCCGGCTCGCATCACTCATCGAGGAGAAATTCAAGATCACCCTCCCCAAATGCTGACACTGCGAAAGCTACTTCACCACAATCCCCACTTGCAAACTCACGCTCTCGTTCACAATCGCATTCACAATCACCTCGTGCCCGTCGTTCAATCTCAGCATCACGATCGCGCTCACGATCTCGTTCTGGCTCTCGTTCCCCACGATCAAAGTCCAGGTCGCGGTCTCGGTCACGATCACGATCAAAATCTCGATCTAGATCCCGATCCGGATCACATTCCGTGCGATCGAAGTCCCGGTCACATTCGCGTTCGCGTTCACGCTCACATTCGCGTTCACGTTCACGTTCACATTCACGTTCACGTTCACGTTCTAAATCCGCTTCGGACTCGAGGGCATCCAAATCACGCTCACGATCCAGGTCTAGATCTAGATCTAGATCTAGATCCAGATCGAGATCCGGGTCGAAAAAACCGTCTTCCGTTGGGCGAAAAAGTCGAAGTCGTAGCAGAGATTCAGCTGGTTCACCAAGCGTTGCGAAACGTAGTAGACAATTGTCCGACTCAGAGGCAGATGACGACGATCAAATCAAACGGTCAAAACGCGCAAAACATAAATTTGCAGATTCCGAGAATGAAAATGATAATGAGGAAAAAGACGATAATGGTGATAAACCAGATAAGCGCGATGAAAATGCAGAATTAGAAGATGGAGAAGCACAAGAAAATCCTGACCAAACACAAACTGGTGAAGGGAATCTCCTTGATAAAGATGACGGTGCTGATTCGGATGATGAGATACGGGCTGCACGTGGTGAGGTTGACGATTTTATGTCTGATTTTGATCGTATGATGGCACGTAAAAAGGAAGAACAGTCGCGGCGACGTAGACGAAAAGATATTGACATAATAAATGATAATGATGACATCATTGCACAATTACTAGCTGATATGAAATCAGCATCGGATGAGGATAGAAGATTGAATGAACAATCCAAACCAGCAACAAACAAAATTGCAATGTTACCTAAAGTGCTTTCACAGTTGAAAAAACATGATTTGCAGTTAGCTTTCTTGGAACACAATGTTTTATCCATCTTAACAGATTGGCTTGCTCCTATGCCTGATCGATCATTACCATCGTTGAGAATACGTGACAGTTTATTGAAACTTTTGTGGGAGGTGAGTCTATCCCAACTAATATTTTTGAACAATAGACCAAAATCATTCTTTTCTTCTTAGTTTCCCCGTATCGAGCAGTCGGCGTTAAAGCATTCTGGCATAGGTAAAGCTGTCATGTATCTATACAAACATCCGAGGGAAACGAAGGAAAATAAAGAACGTGCAGGAAAGTTGATCAATGATTGGGCTCGGCCAATATTCAATCTTTCCGCTGACTTCAAAGCATTATCTAGAGAAGAACGTATGCAACGTGATTTGGAACAAACTCCACAAAAAAGACGGAAAACTGATGAGAGTAGTTCATCACATAAATCACAAGATATAAATAAAGCGCTGAAGGGTGATGCCAAGTAAATAATATACTTTTGACATCTGGTAATTGTTTATGTGGCTGAGAAACAGTTAAGAATTCATTCAATAATTTTTCAGAGCGTTGAGACCGGGAGATCCTGGGTGGGTTGGTAGAGCACGAGTGCCCAGGCCGTCAAATAAAGACTACGTAGTTCGTCCAGATTGGAAGTCAGATGTTGACATAAGTCGGGTAAGGAGCTCGCAATGATTCAAATATGCAATATTATATATCCGATGGTATGCTAAGGCATAGCTCTTCATTAATTGTGGATTCATATTTGATTTACGCAGAGTTCAAAGAAACAAATGAACCGGTTCGAACGTCACATGAAGAATTACATCGATGGTAAAAGAATCAAATCAGCAAGACGTGCAGTTGATATATCAATTGAAGGGAGAAAAATGTCACTATAAAGAGTTGGCGATATTCGCTCCACATATACTTAGATGAAATCCATTGATAAGGCTTACAATAAAGAGAGTTGAATAAGTATTACATTATATTTTAATTATTGTTCTATGGTGCTACGATACTATCGACGAATATGAAAATTTCGACACATTATGAAAGCGATAATAACCGCGGAGCGTATAACTTCAGTTTTATATTTTCCTTTCTGTCCGCTACACTATGTCGATTTGGACAATATATATAATTTGTTTGAAAATAAATTGGATACTCCAAACCGTGAATAAAAAGATATATATTCATAATACAATTTGGCGAGGAAAAAAAAGTGTCGACAAGTGGCGTCGTCTACAATTGATATTATATTTGCAATTTCGCTCGTTCGCTTCGAGGTTTGTGCTTTCACATGAATAAAACTTGAAGAAGAAATGGTGAAGCTGGGCGAAAAGCATTTTAAAATCGCAACAATATGGTAATTATTTCACTCCAATGATGAAAAAGAAACTAAATGAACAATTTCTAACTCGAATAGCTTACAGAAATTGCTCCTATAAGATGTATTCAAACTACAATAACAATCTTCAGGTTATCTAGTTATACAAAACATGAATCCATTGTTCACATGATCTTTAATAGTTATGCAATGGAAAACTAACAGACCGAAAGAATGGTCAGAATATGCCGGATATGGATGAAGACCAATATATTTTATCGGAATTCAATCTGCTAGAATTTATGGCGCCACCCTGGGATTACTTGGAGCGTATATTACTGGTTGCAAATTGGTGGCCCAGTACGTATTACTATGGCGGCATATTCTCCGAGGCGAAATAAAGTACCATTAATCAATATGCAGATGAAAATACTATATTATCCCTGTAATTTTATGGTAATCATGAATACCGTTCGCACAA
Source organism: Meteorus colon (assembly GCA_030523085.1). NCBI lineage: Eukaryota > Metazoa > Arthropoda > Insecta > Hymenoptera > Braconidae > Meteorus > Meteorus colon. The sequence goes on along the minus strand of JAPYZH010000193.1, from coordinate 72,673 downwards.
TTATGACGAGCTCCATTATTCTGTTGTTCTAATATTATTTCTTAATCGTCTGTGAAATTACAGATCAAAAATATTTGGGTGAATATTCATATTATAATCAAATCGCTGGTTGCTCCCGCCTTATCTACACATGAATAGTTCATCAACTATTCATTGGAATAGATATTGACATAAGCAGGGAATGACACAAGGCGCAAGTAATCAAGAGTAAACAAAAGTATGAAATTACTATTTTCAATATATTTGATTGAAACAAAAGTAAACAATAACAAACCACGATATTCCAAGAATCAAACTATATTTGATCTATTTTGGAAACATATATTGTTTAGTGAAAAATCTGTTCATCTTTCTCCCCTTCCTGCTTTTTCATGTGTTCGAAAATTAAATCCGCATATTTCTTGTTAGTTTCTTGTTTTTGGCGTTTCCACTTGTCTTTGAAGTAAAATCTATGAAATTGCGAAATTATATTCATCCGTTGATAGTTAGACTGATTATGGCAATAGTCCATGTAAAGATTGTTAAAAATTACCCATAGCTGCCAACCGCTGTTACACTAGTGACAAAAATTAACGTGGCCAATATAACACGCGGATTCTTTGCTCTTTCACGGAAACTGTAACACATTAATGCATTTCAGTTAACTTGATTATGACTAGAATGAAGTTTCATTACATAATAACAATAATTCGCGCACGTAAAGGTTATGATACACCGCAGGCTATACCTTTTCCAATCGATCATTCTGTATCTTTGTCGATTGGTTTTTTCTTCTCTGCAATGTGCTCTAGAATCAACGGCCGCCAGATATAGACTCCACCAACTACTCCTAAAACACAAGCTAATGCAATATGCGATTTTTTCAACCGAGATGATGCATAAATTCGCATCTTAGAATTGAATATCAATATGCTCTACTCTTCTACCTATTTATAAAAGCACTAGCAATGCGCTAGGTACAATGTACATCTATATATGTTTATTTTGTGTGTCTGGAGCTACGCGTCGCTGTGGTCACTGCAAAAGCACAAGTTTGTAAACTACACATATCAGCCGTTGTACAGCTCATTTAGCAGCGCGACGCAGCAGTCTGTCCAGTCCAAAGTCAGGATTTGAACTGCTCAGCACTGTGCAGCAAAACATTCTCATATCATTATTCGACCGTAGAAAGTGTTTTTCTTGTACATATCCAATGTATTATGGTTTCAATCTCTTGAAGTCATGCATTTATATTCTATATTTTGTCAACAACTTAATAAAATTTCGTATATGTGGGTGCAAAGTTTTGAACATTTGTTGCGTTACGGGCGACACTTACAGAAAAAGAGCTGTACTGCATTATGATTATAAATACTCAAAAACATATTCCTTATCGTAGAGAATTCACATCTATATGAAAGCACGTGTTCACGTGAGCTGGAACAACACCTCCAGAGTACATTCCAAGCCCATCAGCTATAAGAATATATGGACGAATGTCGTTCAATTATGAAAATGCCACTGAAAGTCTAGAAAACTTCAGATGAATATTTTGTAAAAATTTTTATTGATAAATCAAGAAAAAAGAAATAATTTTGAATTTATCATCTCCAATACAATTACAATACACCGTTCTTAATTATAAATATATGGTTATGACCGTGCACAAATTCAACACACTCATCAAGCAATTGTTATTGGAAATAACCGTTAGAATGCTGAAATATTGTAACCTATGTTCCAAATATAATTGACGGATGTAATTTCATGCAGCCGCATCAGTACGAGCCACATGGTTCCAAATAATCATAGATATATACAATTCCCAAAAAGTAACACGTCTTGATAATCACGTATGTGAACCTAATTCATAATATTTTCATAATCATTTATAAGTAAATTCCAAATTTAATGTAGCAGTTCAGCCATAACACACCGTTTGCTTGTGAAGTAAAGTTAGAACTTTTTTTCTAATATTGTCAGGGTTGATCGCTGATCGTCGCGTAGATTTGGCAAAATATCTGGCGACGCTCTCTTCAACGTCAACGACCAACTTCTTTTCACAATATCTTTGTTTAATATTTGGTTTACTTGCTCGTTATGTCTCAATACTGGTGGAATGAAAATTTTATTATTTTCAACCTCTCTAACACAAGTACGTCATTATAATGAAAATTATGTTGTAGTTCTGATTATAAAGTAGCATTTGGAACTATTCAAACACAATTAATTAGTAAGAGCATTTGAAATAAATTTATTTCAAATGCTTTTACTAATTAGTGTATTAGAATTGCGCAACTCGAATGACTATGCCAACCGTATGAAGGAATTATCATGAATGAAAACACCAGTTTGTTGCATGATTCATTTTTACATCGTTTTTTTATGAATTTTTTTATCGGAAATTTTGTTCTTTTAAATAGATGACAGTGCGGCTTAAATCCAATTGAATAACATTATTTCTTTTTCCAACCTTCATGAAAATTGTTGATCTATCTGCCACGAGAGTTCGCGCGTGTTCTTAAAACGCCACCCAGCCATCATCAAAAATTCTTGTGTATTCATTTTACGAGATATAAAATATCATTCGGCAAGATGTCTCGCGGTAGTAGCGCTGGATTTGACAGGCATATTACTATTTTTTCACCTGAAGGTCGACTTTATCAAGTAGGCAAGTGCGCAAATAATTTTAGTTTGGGACATCATAAATTTTCATGATGTTAGAAACCAATTGTCAAATATTCCATATCATAACCTAAATGATTTGTGTACGGGATGACATAGCGTGATATGCACTTTTAGACATGTCTCTAAAATGATGGGCTCAATTTTTGTTTGTTTTCATTTGTCACAGAATATGCATTCAAAGCGATTAATCAAGGTGGTCTGACATCTGTTGCCGTGAAGGGTGTTGATACTGCTGTTTTCGCCACACAAAAAAAAGTACCTGTATGTATAACCTCTGATATGATTCACTATTTGTTAAGGAGAAACTTTCTTATGAAACCATAATTATATCAATTGATAATCATTTTTCAGGATAAGTTACTTGATGCCTCCAGTGTTACGCATATATTCCAACTAACTGAGAATATTGGATGCGTTATGACTGGAATGATTGGTGAGATTAACTATTGGACCAGCAGATATTAAATCAATTATTTATGATCACGACTGCAATCTTCAATTTGATTAAATTATCTTTTTGTTATAGCGGATAGCAAGTCTCAAGTTCAACGGGCACGATATGAAGCAGCTAATTTCAAATACAAGTTTGGATATGAAATTCCTGTGGATACGTTGTGTCGCCGTGTTGCTGATATAAGTCAGGTTTACACGCAAAATGCTGAAATGCGACCATTAGGCTGTTCAATGATGCTTATTGCATACGATAAGGAAAAGGGTCCTTCTATTTATAAAGCTGATCCAGCTGGTTATTTCTGTGGATATCGCGCAATATCTGTTGGCGCCCGACAAACTGAAGCTAACTCGTATTTAGAGAAGAAACTAAAGAAGAAGCAAAATTATAATCACGAAGAAACTATTCAACTGGCTATTACCTGTTTATCAACGGTTTTATCCGTGGACTTTAAACCTTCGGAAATCGAAGTTGGTGTTGTGTCCAAGGATAATCCGAAATTCCGGTAAAATTCCTATTTACTTCATTAATTTCACAATGGCGTTACATCTAATATCATGTTCTTGGCTATCATTTCTGTTTTACTTTCAGTGTATTGACGGAGCAAGAAGTTGATAAGCATCTCACTGCAATCGCTGAAAAAGATTGATTCACCGTTTAGGGAGTGAATAACGAATGCATAAGCATGCACTCTATTAAAGTTTAATTAAACAATTTTTTTCTAAAATTTGCAACTATATATTAATGATTTTCGTTATCATTGATAGAGCAATTGTCATGCTGGTAATAAAATACACATTTATAAATCAAATCGTGGTGTTTGAATTCATTTTATTTTTACAAAACCAATATAAATATGATTGCTGAAGTTATTTTCCTGAGGCGGTTGCCAATGGATTTCGTAGAACTAAAATTACTGAGTCTCCACGGAGAAACATTTTTGAGATAAAACGATCTTTGTTTACTGGCTTCGCCTACAAGAAAAAAAGAATGCAATCAAGTGAGACAATGATAAGATATTAAATTTGAAAGAAAAGGACTATTATCATCTACTTTTTTCTTTCCTTTGCCAGTACGAGGAAGTTCTGTCCACATTTCCTTCACATTCTCCAATACCATGTTGCAATGTCTATCAAAGGCTTTCACTCTACCAAGTAGCTTTTTATTATTTCGACAATTGATTAGAACTTGTGTATTGTTTTTTACTGATTGTGTCAAGACTGATAGAGGTCCCGTATTAAATTCTTCTTCCTCACGCTTTGCTAATTCCTCTGGTGTCATTTCAGACTTTGGTTTAGCGAGGGATGCCCTAAATTTGAAAAAAATGGATATGTGTCATTGGATATTGCATGAGAAAGGTTATGTTCTATAATGCATTGCCAATTTTATGGAAAAGTTGTACCGCAGTTTGTGTTGAAGTTTTTTGAGTAACTAATTGAAAAACTTACATTATTGCTTGTGTTGATTATCGGTCGTACTACTTTCTTATGTGAATAGAAAAAGTTTTCGGCGTCAAATAAACACCGGGTAAACGTTGTATACACGATGAAGTGAACACAGTCTCATATAAAGGAGCAATAGAGTGAACGTAGCTTCTAATAGTAGCTGACTCTTCGTGGCGGCGCGGAACTGTTTCACGCTCAACATTGACCGATTATACAGCACCCTCTACAATTTGAAATAAAGACACTGATAAACTGAAATTGTTCAATTTCAAGCAAGTGATCTCATTACCGTAACCAAATTAGAGCCGACCATTAATGTTTTTCAACATATTATGTATCTAAAAATTGCTCCCGATTTGCTCCCTCATAATATGCAATTGCTCCACTTGTAAGATTAATTTTTAATTAGTTATTCGCAATGAAGAATGCAAAATTAAATTTTGGATTATTCCAGTCTTCTTTCTATATTCAAAGAATGGAAAGGAATTGAAGAATTATGGTATTGTTATATTCACATCTGGAACAGAGTTTTTGTCTGCATTATTTATTAGCATTAATGAACAAATGACTACATTGAATGATCGCACCAGCTCCGGACTGTGTGGGAGAAAACACTTTCGAATTTTGATGAAATCTACAGATTTCCATGGGATCATTGTAATGATGATCATCTTTGAATCTACGATGTGTGATGCCTCTTATACGTTAAGATAAATGAGACAAAGGAAATCAGTTATATTAATTACAGAAATGCAAGTAACAGTTGGACGAGTAGCACATCAATAACAAATAATTCACATTAATGTTTAAAAGGCTTTATTATCGTCATACACTTAATTATAACCAAAACTATTGATGACGGTAGTATGAGGAGCTGCAATTTTAGCAACTTTTTCTCCAGCTTCCTTGGTAAGTTTCTGAAAGTTAATTGGATTTGAAATTAATATGAGTAATAGAATATTCGCGGGAACATTGTGATATTTGAAAAAAGTGTCTGATCTTTACCTTGAGATTGTCTCGTTTCTGTATGTCCAGTATAGATTTAACTTTCCTCTTATTCTCCAGCGTACGCACAACAGCCTGGTATTTCCAACCGACTTCATGAGATAGACGGCCAACATGACAATACTATTACGCAGAAATACACATTACCTCTGATTAATATGAATTATCGATGCAGTATTCATTATATAAGAAAAAGTTGTATGTAAACTCAGTCAAAAATTTGTCAACAACCAGAATGAAAATTCTCACTTCAGTCGCAAATTACCATACCATCATAGTAAAAAACTAGCTCTTCAATTATTGTGAAACAGATATCGTTCAGTCTCAATATATTACCTTCCTGCCAGGTTTCAAGCACATAATTCGCATCGCACCGGGAACGACGACACGTTTTCTGCGATCATAAGGAGGTGGACATCCTTCATAAACTTTCAACCTTCTGAGCGCATCCTTCCCTCGTTGCGTCTTGTGTGGGACCATTCCTGAAATGAAATAGATACTTTCATGTATAAAGGCTTCAGTTATATACAATAGTTATGGGCCGTTGTAGAATTTTCAGACCGCAATTTGTTCTCATCGGACTCAAATAATGTAGGTAAAATATTATGTACATCATATAAACAAGGAATAAATGAATTGATGAACAAAAACGTAACATCCATTGTATGTTATACCTCTAACAGTCTTCCAAAGAATTTTGCTGGGAGCCCGGAAATGGAATGGTCCTCTAGCTGGATTTACATTACACCGTTTTCGCAGAAATGACATGAACTTCAACTTATTCCTGAAATCACAAAATCGAACTGTGCTCGTCATACAAATGCGACCACAACGTAGGCTTAAATACTATTCAAACATTTAGAAAAACATCATCGAAATTAGATTTATTTTCATTATAATCAAATAATGTAGGTAATTTATAATCATTTTTTCATCGACAGTGTAGTACACTTCTCATGAGAGAATATTTCAAGCGAATACTAGAATTTTCATACCTGAAAAAATTTCCAGAAATATTCAATTGCTCACTGCGAACGACAATGACGCGATTACCTTGCAATATTGTTTTGGCGATGATTGCCGCCAAGCGACCAAGCAGATGCCCACGGCCATCGATCAAGATGGGCTGCAAAATTAGAACATTTTTTGAATTTCCAGATTATAATACTAAAAATTATTTTTTAGGGTTATTGATAACCTCAAATTGATGTTATATTCTTGCTTATCTGGAAAACAAAAAAATATATCTGTAAAATCTCATCCATTTCCACCTCATATTCATGATAAAATGGTCAATAAGTTATTGGATACAGTATTCACCAATCCGTAACAAGTTGTAAAAAAAATTCGCTTTTTTCCTTAAACACGTGCATGGCGGCATAGTAAACCGCATGGCGTTCCAGATTATTTCTACTTCATGTTTGAATGAATATCATGCAATTATTATCCACAGAGATGAAATAGTCATAATAATGTAAAGCAACACTTCATAATTCTACGGAGGGGATATTATGTGAACAAAAACATGAAAACATTTTCTACAAACCTTTTCGCTGAAGCCCGTCATTTCCTCAGTGGTAGAACCAACAAGGGTCAGGTACAAATGGACTACTGGAGCGTCGGCTATGGCCAACACAACAGCTTACAACATAACGCACTCAAAATGGCTGATGAAATTCTAAGATATCTCACTTGATGTCTCTTCACATTTTATCGGTAATACAGCGGATCTCTGTTACCGATTAACCTCCAACTGTTCTCTTCGACTTTTTTTTCACGTCCAAGAGATATCGCAACGACGATATTTCAATGCGGCTGGTCAAAATACAATTTGAAACGGTCTTCGAAGTAAATAAAAACGCAACGATAACAATAGTTTGGAAATCAATGCGTGAGCGGCACGATGGATTCCGAAACATTAAATGTAATCTCCTCTAATATTCTCGATATTATTGAGAATTCAAAACGACCTTTAATTGAGGGAGAAGCCATCTTGAAAGCCAATCGCATTTGTGTCTGTGGTTCTGTTGAGGAAAGTGATAACTTTATTTACATTATTGCAGCTTGCGTCTGCACGAGATAAACATGAAAATCGAAATGTCTAATAAAAAAAGAAAAATTTGGCAGTATTGTAGCTGTCCGGCTGGTAAGTGGTAACAGAGCCAAGTGCAACCTCACCGCAACTCTCCATTTTTTTCAACAGCTTGCATACGTTTATTCCTATGTCACTGAAAATACTAATTGATGAATGTATATATGGCATTGTAGTCGGCGAATTTTCAATTTAGAAGATTTAAGCTGCGCTAGCTTCATGAAAAATGGGGAAAATCATGACAAGATGGTGATTTTGCGTTCAACGAAATCAAATCGTGTGGCGTGAAGTGTTGACTGCATACTCGCTAACTCGCACCGATGGCCTAAAGTGAGTCTTTTTTAGAGCCGACAACCACTTTTCGAAAAACATTTGATCTTCAGGGAACTCATGGAATGACAACTCACTTTTATTATCCTTCTTGCACCTCAACACACAACAGAATCTCGAGTAATTCTTCTCTTTATTTATTGTATTTATTGTCATCAATGTACTTCGCAAATGTGCGCTATACCAGAGAGAAGCCTTTCTCTGACTGTACTAGCAGAGCTTCGGCTTCAGGACACGAGAGGCGCCAAAACTTTTGGGGATTTCGGCATGTACTTCTGCATTATGTTCAACCAATCAACGTTACGAATTTTTGGCCAATGAAGTTACGATCACGTGATGAAAAGTATGGCGTCTCCCACGTGTGCCGTCATTGTTCATCAAAATTATTTACAAAATGATTGGATCTAATGCGAATTTCCTTTTTCAGAACAAAAATAAAGAATTTTCATCGCCAATGATGACAAAAAAGTTTGAAAAGCCAGTCATTATTTCGTTAGATTTGAATCGCACACCGTCCATGCCAATTCCGAATGTTTTGCGTGTTAATAAAAAATCGAAAGTTACACAAAATAAAAATAGTTCGTTGAGTGACTTGTTAACACAAACAATGGAAGATGAATCGTCGTCCAGTGTAACCATTGGTATGTCCTTAATGCCAGACACTATCGATTCCAGGAAGAAGAAAGTTGCATCACTTAAAGTAGGGATGAATGAATCGATGATTGTGGATGAGGGTTCTGTCACATCGGTCTATCATAATGGCTTATCTGAGAATTCAAATGCTGGTTCTTTGCCAAACTTTTATAGTTTAAGAAACAAAGTTATTTGTGTGTTAGAACCGCATTGTAAGTTTTCGTTTCACGGAAAATTGAAAATCGAAGTATTGTATGGAGGTGTCAACATTTATGGAACAGTTGTCAACAAATCGAAGACTGCAATCCCAATAGAAGTTTATTCGCCGAGGGGCAATAATCTTGTTGGTATTCAGGCAACAACAATAGAAAATTCTATGGACAATGTATTGAGCATATGGACCGCATTGAAAAAGGACAATGTTGATTGCAATATTTCAAATGCATTGAAATCTGATATAAATAATGTTAGAGATGGTTGGGCAGTTATAACAATGCAGACTTTCGAAAATAATATGACGAGATTTCTTGAAGCAAATTGTAACTACAAACTTTTCCCAAAAATCGAAGATATATCGAATTATTCGTGGTCAGATATAAAGAGAGCTGAAATCACATTGCAAGCAAACCTCTATTGCAGCAATTCAGCAAAACAAACAATTGATTTTAGTAATGTAAACGGAGTAGCTGATAAAATTTTGGCTAAATTGAGAAACAATCACAATCCAAAAATCATAATGACCGGCGGAAAAAATGTCGGAAAATCTACAACATTACGATATCTTGTAAATAAAATATTGGACATATCTGATGGAGTTATTGTGCTCGATCTTGATCCCGGTCAAGCTGAATTTACACCGCCTGGATGTATTTCATTGAATATAGTGAAAGATCCACTCTTCGGACCCAATTTCACTCATCTAAAGAAGCCATATCACCAACTTTACATTGGGGGTGTCGATGTAACTCGTTGTTTATCGAACTATATTAATGGGATTAATAAATTAGTGCAATTCACGAATGCCTACTTAGATTCAAGGAGACTTCCACTGATTGTGAATACAATGGGTTTCTGTCGTAGTATTGGTTGGGATATTATGATGTCAATTATCAAATGTGTCCAGCCTACAGATATTGTTCAAATTCTCTCTACTCGACCAAAAAATAACTTTGATCAACTATTGAACTTTGAAACCATAAATCGGCAAGTAAGACATATCTATGTATATAATTTTCCCGTAATGTATCGAAAGAATTAATGATAATAACGATGACAATGGATTTTTTTCCCCGATCTCAAGATCCACAATTGGACGACATGGGAAAGTTGTTCAAAGAATCATGGAACACCGAGTGCCGTGGAATATGAACTTCACATAGTAAACACTCAAACGGAGATTAAAAGTTCTCTTGGAGAAACGTGGAACATCGAGCCCCATCAACAACGAGAAATAGTTACGCTCGCTTATTTGAGTGAAATAACAAAGGCTCAGATGTTATCTCATTCATATGATACTAACACCCAAATTAATATCAATGGTGTTATACCGTATCAAGTGCCTTTCTCTGCAGTGACATTATCGCTGGAGCTCTGTGTAACGCCACGAGTTTTATCAATAATGAATGGCAATATTGTCGCACTTTGCGGCAATGATTCATATAATAGGAAAGAGGACGCAATCGCGAAAAATTCATCATCTTATCCAGAAGTGTTAATTCGATTACCTCTGTCGACATGCTACGGTTTCGGTAAGATATTGATTCTGTTATCGATTGATTATTTTACACTAGAACGTGGCAAAAACTAATTTTACCCCCTCATTCTTTCAGGTATTATGCGAGGTGTCGATACAGAAAAAGGAAAAATATATTTGAATACACCGCTATCAATTTCCGAATTGAAGCGCGTTAATTGCTTAGTTGGATGTATGCCCGTTCCTCCTGGTTTATTGCAGCTGAACAGATTTGGCGTGCCTTATACTGGTGGTAGTGATTGCAATTTACCTACTAATCGTGACCCAAGAAGAGGATATTTCCGTATGAAATATCGTAATGGCACGTGATTGAATTTCATTTGCACAAATGAATAAATAGAGAAAAAAAAATCAAAAAATCTGGTGGAATGTTCTTCAATCCTAATTCGGAGAGTCAAATCGAAATTCGTTCCGTCTTCCCATCAACTGAATCATAAGCAGTGGATATTAATTAACAGAAAATTATCATAAAAGTTTGGTAAAAAAATATTTATCTTAGATTTGATGAATTAAGTTTTGTGTTCGCACTTAACAATTGCATGACTTAAAAAAACACGTGTAGGAGATTCTTGGCGCTTTATAGAGCAAAAGGCAGATGTATAGAAAAAAAGGGAGGCTGCGAGCGGAAAGAGATAGATATGGGACGGGAACGAGGAAATAGAAAGAAATGAAAAAAACTGATGAATGAAAACGCGAGGGCATTTGTCGACGGGTTATAACGGCATATACATAGAAGGGGCGACACAGAGTGAGAATTTGCTTGCTCGCTCACACTTGGCTCGGAAATATTCATTCATAAAGTTCGTCGGTAGCTCGCGCGATGCCGAATATAAACACATTGAGAGAGAGAGACAGAGAAAAAGTGAGAGGGAGAGAGAGAGCAAGTGAAAGAGAGGGAAAAAGCCAAAAAAAGTAGTGTTGGAAATAAAAAGGAGGTAGAGAGTCTGAAGGGGTAGGAAAGTGCCAGAATATAGAGACCAAAAGGAGGCTCGTGCCGCCCCACGATGCGATGAACTCGATAGTACCCCCAACGACAGGTGTCTTTTTCGCCGCGCAACCAGGGAAAACAACTGCAACGAATGACGGAGGGTGGAAGATTGAAAACATCTCTCTATTCTTTTCTTGCTTTTGAGTATTCGCGCGGAGTTGACAAACAAACTTCTTTTTCTTCTTTTTTTTGGTTAATCCCCTGTTCTCCACACAGAGGCTGTCGAAACTCCGAGGCATCATTTGTTGCCCTATTGGCCAGTATGACTATCTGATGGACTAAATACGAATAAAATATGGAGCATATGCGAATCGCTGCTCATATAACATCAAGTCGAAAATTATCACGTTCCATTTCCCACGTGTCGTTATGTTATGGGGTGGAATGACTTGTTCAAAAACGTATTATTTTGGAATGAATTTTGATAAACAGAGGAGGAAAAAAACCTGGGGAGAATAGTAGTAAAAATGATGCGATAGAGATAACAATTGAAAGCGAGTAGGAGAGAAGGAGATAAGGAGGGTAGGGGAGATGAAAAAAAGGGAAAACGGAGAACATACAGTTTGAATGATGGCTTCGGGAAGGAAGTAAAGTAATAGTGAGGCAGGCCAGGGAAGTCGAGAGGAATATTTATGGGAAAATAGTCAGGTCAGTTTTAGTTTTTTTAACTTTGATTGAGGGGGCGTTGACTAGTCGTTACAAATATGACACTAACCTAGGTCATTTATGAAAAAAAAAAAAAGTATTTATGTGTGAATACGTATCTACACAATTGGAATTTGAAAAGGCGTTTTAAATTCTGTCTATCGAAAAAATACTGGAATAGTGACACGACTTCATAAGTTCAATCTATGTGACACGTTTGACTATTCAAATCGAATGTTTCATGAGAACGCCTGTTGATGCTCTTCAATATTCACAACATGATTTTGCAAACAGTCTAAAAGTCGGAGAATTAGGAATCAGTATGCATGGAATTAGACCGATAGTACAGAGACCCGCAATGAGTAATTTTTTCTTCTTCGAAAACAGGGTGAAAAAGGTGAAGTCAGAGATCCGTCAAAAAAATATGTGTGGAATGTCTGATCGAAGTCTTCATCATTTCACCCCGAGTACATTCGTTGTGATATTGTGGAAGATTGATCATATGGAAAAGTAACTTATACTCTATTTCGTAATGAAATCAAATCAAATCAGGTGAATCCACTTCAATTCGACTAAATTCGTTTCTTTTTTCTTTTGATGTATGAATACATAGTTTCAAAATATAACTTTAGTGCGATTGTATTGTTAAAAGTTCCAATTCACAAATACATACTCATGATATTATGCTCCAGATTTCACTCGTTCGCATCTTGAGAGTTCGACAAAGCATGCGTTGTATCTAGGGCACAGTTGTAAGAAGAAAAAAATATGCAGCAAGTGCGGGGTGGTTGAACGTGGCGGTAGAAAGAGAGAGAGAGAGAAAGAAAGAAAGAAAGAAAGAAAGAGAGGGATCGGGGCAAAAACAAAGACAGAGAGTGCGTGGAATTAAGAGATACATCCCCAGGACACCATGAGCGACCGCATGAGCCCCTTAAAGTGCTTCGTGTGCAGATTTCGACACACACCCGACTCACACGTACACAAACATATACATATACATAGGAAAGTAGAAGTGAGTAGAGATAGAAAAAGGAGGATAGATGATATATCTGTACATTCTATACATCTGTGGGGGAAAACGTGCGTCGAAAACGGCGCCAGTCGGAATATCTGTAGGAGCTTCGAGTATATGATCTAACACATGGGTACTCAATGCGCATGCGTGACACATCTCAATCTCTTTCTCTCTTCGTATCTACTGTATGTATGCATTTTCAAATATACCGCCGCCATCTTTTTTTCCTGATATACATCGGTCCTCGTCTCGGCGCCCAACATCGTTATCTGATTTTTTTTCTGTTCTTATAAAATTGATGAATGTTTCGTCGTCCTTTTTGTTTCCAAAATGTTATGATCGAATAGAAAAACGAAAGAAAAATATCAATACTAGATGATATTGAGGTTAGGTTTTCTATCTTTGGATGCAATACTGGAATTATTCAGATAGGAAGAATGGATGGATGTATGCAGGAAAATGATGGTGGAGCAGGTGGATGGCGAAATAGCTGATAAGAATGAGGAGAAGCATGAGAAAGGGGTTTGAAATGCGTGGGTGTTCTACAGAAGCGTATGAGACTGAAGCTTGGATCTACGGTCCCGTGGGGCGTTTACAGACATTCCACTCGCTGCCTCTCTTATTGCTACCCAACATTGCAAAGGCTTTTCTCGTGTTCTATTGATTTTTCCGAAAGTTTAGGATGGTGGGAGTAGTTCACTGTCGGTCGTGCGCGCGGACATGGCCCGACCGGCCTTGGTGTTGGTAAAGATCGCGGTGTGTTACCTTCCCGTCTTTCGTCTCGACCCGCCTCATCCGACCTCTCTCGTCGCACCGCAACCCGCGCCCCTCGTCTCACCGTATCGCCCTTCTTCGTTTCCAAGCTTGCTCTTGCGATTGCGGACTCTCCTCTTATATGCATAGTATATGTATATTCTCTCTTCCACCGTTCCACCCGCGCAACGAACAATCTCGAGTACTCATGTATGGAACACGCGCATAGTCAGGCCACACACGCCACAACTCTTCTCAATGCCCAACAAATTTATATAATTTCGAGAAAAAAAAAATTTTGAAACTTCTGTTTCAAATTATCTCCCCAAATTTATCTCCACCAATTCTCGTAACTTTGTTACAATTATTGTTGATCGACAAGGTCAATTATCAAATTTCAATGAGACATTGATTTCTTCAAAAATGCAAATTACTTTTGAGTTGTTGAACTTTTTGTGCTGTATAGTTGTTCATGATGTGATTCCAACTCATGAACCCAATGTACGCATCGAATGAACTAAATGAAAATTCTTGAAAAACTGACGCATTTTGCATCTTCATTTTTTTTTCTATTTGATTTCATTGGAAAAAAAAAATGGAAAAATTTGCCGACAATCCTTGGAGTACAAGTATATATCTCTTCTTACGGCCCTGCAAGTAGATTCCCACCCACTGGTCGAGCGGCAGGGTCATACTCACGCATGCATGCTTCGAGGTAGTGTATGCGCGCGCGTGTCGCCCATACATACATCCATATACACAAACACAATTATCCACATATATCCGATGTGAGCACGGCGCGCTCACGCATCACGAGGCGCGCGCACGCGAACCTCCAACTCGTGTCACTTTGTATATGTGAATACCCATCCATACATACACACATTCACGTCAGAGTATGAGAGAGAAACACCAATGAGCATGTGACAGTGAGTGGCCGATTACTGTCGAAGATGGCCGAACAGTGGGGCGGGCATGCGGGTTCGGATTTTGTTTGATAAACGAAGTATACCGAGAATAGTCGACGTATACCGACATGTCCACCGAGCCAAACCGAAGTGAAGTGAGGCACGGCCAAAGGCAGTGCGGCCGAATCTGGTGCCGCGGCTAGGTTACTGTGCTTTATTTCAGGCTTTCCGTACGCGTATCGTGCGTGTGTTTTCTCTCACAAATATCAGTGGTGGGCGCCGTTGAATCTAAAAGTGAGGTTAATGAAGTCTGAAATAAATAGAGAAAAAAATTGACGAGAGAATAAAATTTGAGAAATGTGGAGAAACAGAAGCGGGAGAGTTATGGAAGCATAGTACAGAATTGAGTGTGGATTTGATACAAAAACAATAGTTGAGGTTAAGTTTGTGGAAAATAAAATATTGTTCGGCTTTGGCTGAAACGAGGA
>JAPYZH010000193.1:0-55000 GCA_030523085.1 Meteorus colon | reverse complement strand
TGGCTCCGCAATGAATTTGCTTTATGACAGTAATAAAATCATAGTATTTAATGAGATAATGTTGTGGGTGATCTTTCACATCATTGTGAGGAATACATACGATAATTTGTAATACAGCGACATTCAAAATTGTGCCAAGTGCATGAGTTTTCAATAAAAAAAATTTCACGGATTCATCCTTGAACTTGAATTGAAAGTTAACGCGTGGTACCAAAAGAAAAAAGAAGTGCATCTGATTGGTATATAACACTGAATGGTCCCGTTATTTTTTCGTTATTCTTTTTCTTTTTCTTCTACTTTTTGTTCGTTTTGATAAAGAATTGACTTACTTTATCTTGGTCTCTCTTAGCGATTTTCGGTTGAATTTGTACAGGCGAAGAAAGAAAAACATTTGTCAGACATAGTGGCGGCGCCTCCATTTGCCGTTCCTCCCTTACCAACGATTGAACGTGAGCGTATCCATGCTCCGATAAAGTTCTTTCACCCACCTTTTTTTTTCTTTCATCTTACTGTCTTTTTCTCTCTCCTTCGCTCCTTCTCTCTATTTCACTCTCTTGTTCTTCTTATCCTTTTTTGTCATACTCTTGCAATCAGAGAAGGTCAAAGTCGTCCACCATGCGATTTAGAGCAAGCGCATGTTGGACGTATTTGGGCAAATAATCTAAGTTACTCTCAATATACATTAGAATAGTATCAACTGTAACTAATCTCTATGTACTCTATGTACATTTTGTTGATTGTAATGATAGCATTTGCGTAGCTGCAAAAGTATTAGTATATGAAGGTATGGTTGCGAATAATTCATTGCCTTTTCTGGTTATTCCAATCGAAAGGGTGAAGATGGTAAGAAATATTAGTTGATATGACTGTCATTTTTCCAATTAACTATAGATATTTTCTTTACTCATAAATTTCACCCTCATGAATGAACGTGTCTGTGATAAATAATGATAACGATGATTAATAATAATAATGGTATATTGTCAAGCAGGAAATGTATATGGAGACTATAGAGTATAAACAGTAAGACCTTGTGTTCGAAACGATTATATATGCATATATGGTAACAGATGACCTCACTTGCCCCGAGGGCATTTACATTGCATTTATAAATCAAAAAGTGTACACATGGGTTTTAAGACAACCCGAAACTTCAATACAGGCAGTCAAGAGAGGAAACTCTAAATTGTCACACTGCAAATTCTGACGGAACGGATAGATGAAAGATTTGTTTTGAACAATTGAAATTTTATTCGATCGATTATTTTTCATTTTCATTATGGATGAACATTGGACAGCATTGTTCTTAAATTTGTTTTCAGATTCTTGATATGCTCGAAATGTCACATTGGAATTATTTATAAAATTAGTGGAAATAGGCTTACTGATTTGTTTTGGTGTTTGGTGGGTTGATCTGCTACAGTGTGACATCAGCTTTGGTCCCATGTTCTATCATAAAATTCAGATTCTCGAGACTGTGGCGATCATAACTCGAAATTCAATCAACAACCTAATGTGATTGTCGTACGACGTCATTTGCATTTATTGTTGTGAACGCTAAGTGGTAGTCGGTTAATTTATTCTCTTTTTGCTCCAAACTAACTTCTCATAGACATACTGGTATTTCAGATAAGTGTTGATTATTTTGTCAGTAGCGCATTACCTGCATGTGTGGACGATAAATTACTGCAACGAAATATATTACCGCCATATTTCTCTCACCAGTCATGTTAAAATGTATGCTGTATTTGGATATTGAAATTGATTGTAACTCTTCTAACATACTTTCAGCTACTATCGAATTCTTATTGATTCCAGTTCGTATATTTTACTCTGTTCGGAACGAAGAATTCCAAAAGAAGATTCAATCATATGTCTCTATTGGAAGAAAAAATATCATTTTTATCACGGGAAATTATCAATTTTATGAGTATTATCGAATCATTTACTCATATAAGACGTTGGGAATATCCACAACATACAATATTCGTTGAAAATTGAAATTCGTAGGAATACTGCCCGCTAACGGAAGTTTTCATCTCTGTGTACTTTTTTCTCTCGGAGAATTTCAAAAATAAAAATATGGGAAAACATCTCAAGCTCAGTTTACCACCCTGATATTTCTCATGATGATGCTCTATATTTTTAACTACCAAACAGCCTGATATGAAAGCTTTTCGGCATTCACTTTGCGTGTTTTCGAACAGGATGCGAATATATACATAATATATGTAGCAATTAATCCAAATAAAATTTGGAATAACATGTAAACGATGTGCGTCGACGTGAATTTACATTTTCAGCAGCTATCTTTACCTCTTCATCTTCAATACGTAGTGGTATACAGGGAAACCACCATCGTATTTGCTCTCATATATATATATATATATACCGCGACAATGTGCCGATGTACAATGCGTATATACTTTGAGAGTATATTACATACATTGCATAGCCAATTTTACAAAATAAAATCACGGAAAGATGCACAACAAATATGGAGTTAAAATAATAACAAACAAATTAATGAATGAATGAGTTAATAAAAGAGTAACTGAATAAACCAAAAACGAAAATGGTAAATCGAAGAAAAAAAAACAGTTTCCAGTGATTATATTTTCATGTTTGGTCATGGCTCGATTATATAGATTTTTTCTCTTGTTCTGAACCAGCCTCACGGCAAACATATTACATCCGAACAAAGACGTTTTATGCGTCTCTCTCTGGGTATTTTTTTGTTTTTTCCACATTTTTCATTTTTTTCTCTCGTTCTTTGTTGTATATATGCACAGAAACTCTTCCACGGGTTTTCAAAAGAGAAAATGTGCGCGGTATAAGGGCCACCGAGAGAACACCTCAGTTAAAAAAAATGTTGTAGAAAAGGTGAGGTGTAATAACTACTGGACAGGAGAAACATCCACACACATCTGCATACATATGTACATATATACATGTATATGACACACATATATGGATGCATGTATTCATGTAGGATATATTTTTACTGGCACGAGAAGAGTGCGAGTACGAGCTTTAACAGCCGCGCGTGAATTTAACGTGCGAGAATCGCAGGGCCCAGACTCAATGTCGCTCTTTCACTCTTCCTCTCTCTTACTTTGTCCTTCTGTTTGTAATTCTTTATGTATTTCTCTCTCTCTCTCTCTCTCTCCTCTCTCACTCCTTTTTTTTCTTCTTCTCTCTTCCCGTCTCTCTTTTTTTCCTCTCGCGTTTGCCCGCGCAGCCATCTCCTGAGTTGAATTTTTATTTTAGCCCAGAGCAACAGCGAGCAATAGCAAGAATGTGTTGTGCACAGTGTCCGGGGAACTGGGTGTGAGGGGGAGATGGGCGAGGCGGTCGTAGAGACAGGGAGAAAATATACATATATATGTATATGTATTTATGTATAAGTGAGAGAGCGACATAGAAAAGGAAGGAAAGACCAAGGAGAGAGCTGGTCGGCGGACGCGGGATCGCGCGCCGTATTCGTTTCGTAACATACGAGTCTATATGTACACTACCACCTTCACTTTGCCTCTTAACTTCTTATACTTTATCCCGCCATTCTATACATAATTTTTTCTATTCACGCCACTTCCGTTTTTCAAGAATGCACTTCTCAATACTTTGCACAAAACATTGAAATTATTCATTTCATCAATTTGATGTTTGAGTCTACAACGTGCGCGCGCGTGCGTGTGTGCGTGTGTGTTTGGATTCTATTTATTTGTCATTTTTCATCACTACTAGTGTGACCTTGTCTATGTATATGCATATGTGATCATGGCGGGTGGTGCTACCATACAATTTTTCAAGTTCTTATGATACGAATTCTGAAAACGTGGAACACCTGTTTATGTGTTCTATTCTTTATCTTTTCTTCTCCTCGTTTCGCTGAGGAGAGTTGTCAACGGTTTTCTATCTATTTGCGTCTCTGTTTTTTATTAGCATATATAGTTATTCATATGTTCAGGTGAGGTATCGATGAAGAGTGAGTCCAAGTAAGAAGGGAGGTAGAAACGAATCTGAAAAAAGTATTTTTTTCATTCATATATTTTATTACTAAAGCTCTATGTCACAGTAAACAGCGTGAGTTTTGTTGCTCTATATTTTAAAGTTCAAAATACTTTCCATGTTATTTTCTTTCCTGTTTCATTTCATTGAATTGGCGTTGCAAATTTCGGATCCATTCATGGGAAAGCTAAGAGATTTTGACTAGATGAATGTGTTTAGAGTAAATTTTTCATTGGTCTACAAGTTGACTCTGAAAATTTACATGCCCATCCAACTTCCTGGCATTTTCGTGTTTAATTCTTAGATATCAATAACACATATGTATTGAATGAAAAAGTGGGTTTTGGTCTGACAATGAATTTATATTGAATGAGAAAGATCTGATTGTGCAATGGGAAATCTGTAATTTTCATCTACTAACCGGCTGCACGAATTTATCGATTATTCAGATTAAAATAGAATGCGAAATTTTTAACTTCCCTGTCGACTGTCAAGTTCATCATTTTCGATCTGTGAAAACCTTTCCGTATCCAATATTGATAAAATCATTTTTTGATGCCTTTCAGGCTTGATGCTGAGAACAATATTTTGTGTGTTTTATCTCAGTATCAAACAGATGTTGGACATCAAAAAAAGAGTTCAAATGACTCTATTAAACGTTCGTCATATATCACATTTAACTTCCTCTTTCACTTGATCTTTCCTTTTTCCTGATTATTTTCTCTCTTACTCTCACGATAATCAATGATGCAATGAGATATCTAATGCCCCTTGATAACATGGGAGCGAATTAATGAATAATATCAAGATTTGAACGAAGTCTCCGAATTTGCTGTTGAATTGGGCAAGATCATTTTCATTTTAAATAATACGCGAACATAATTTTCGAATTGAGAATTATTCATCAAACGTGTGGACGAGAATGCCAGTACATATAAATCTCTCGTGAACTTTGATACGAATTTTTACTAGCTTGTGACGGACACAACATATCGGTACTTTATGATAAAAATCATAGATTCATAAATATTTCTTGTATAAAATAGAAAAAAACCCATCTCAAAACATATTGGTATTGAATAGTGTAATAAAAAAGAAAAAAAAAAAGATAAATGTCTGTCTGAGTACTTTTTTTCTCTATTCTAGTTCAATGGGTTAAGAATACAAAAGCTGAAGTTTTTATCAGGAGAGTCAATCGTGCATTATACTCGAAGAGAAAGGAAAAGAGTAAAAAGTGGAGTTAATAAAAAAAACGAAGAACGATGAGAGTAAAAGCAGAAGAGAGAGGAGGTGGAAGCGTGACCAGACGCGAACTTTCCTTCCCTACAGTACGGTTTATATCGAAGGGGGTCGTAGGCCGAGACCGGCGTATCTGGGGTTGGTTTATGCTACGTCGTCACAGTTGGGTGGGAAGAAGACGACGAGGAACGCAAGAGCGCGAGCTAGTGCTTGTGCGGGGGCGGGTTGACGGTGGCACTGGCGGTTCTCAACAGTCGACTGAAAACTCGGTCAAAGTCTCGTCGCGTCGCTTTGCCTCTTACTCGCTTTGGGGATTCGAAGGGTTGTGTACCTCCGTACACCGCGCGCTATTTTCCCCCTACACCCCCATCACTCTCCCTCTCGTTTTTGCTTAGTAGGTATAACCGTAGTCTTTCAATTCGCTGCCTATACACATATACACACATGCATAGTTTGCTGTGCGCGTTCTATTTTTCCGCTGTTTCTCTGCTCGTTATTCGCAAACTTTTGTGTCTACAAAAATATCTATATCTGTACAGGCGTTTGACGTCAATTTTGTGGTCACGGATTTCCTGCGATAGGCTACACAGACGTTTCCATTTATGTTCACACAAGAAAAAGAAAAAAGATGGAAGGTCATTCATCTTTTTTATGTTTATTTTTTTCTTTCTTTCCCTACTTTAGCGAGAAAGAAAAACTTGACAATGTAGACTTGGGAATTTGTTTTGTTTGGACGAGCGACGAAAGTTGACGGAGGGGGGAAAATAATACAGAGACACGTGTGTTTGTATGCATGTA
This sequence comes from Meteorus colon, assembly GCA_030523085.1. Classification (NCBI taxonomy): domain Eukaryota; kingdom Metazoa; phylum Arthropoda; class Insecta; order Hymenoptera; family Braconidae; genus Meteorus; species Meteorus colon. The sequence continues at coordinate 48,952 of JAPYZH010000193.1, read as the reverse complement.
TATAAAGCAATGTATGGTAGGTCAGAAACGTGAGAAATATTAAAGAGGGAGACAATAATAAAATAAAATGTCAATGAGACTGAATTGAATTGAAGATTAATTGGTATTTCTATAACTATATATATTCTGTTACGTCCATATGTGCAACAGTATATGTAATCGCAAATGTAATTTGTAACATTTGTAAAAATTGGTGTAAAATATTTGACGCAAACTATTGATTCAGAGCATTTGTGATTTATGTGTTATGAATTTGTTGGAAGTCCATAAAAAATTACTTTTACTTTTATACGACTTTCCTAAGTATCTCGACACACTATTTTCATTCATACAATCGGAGATATTATTTGTGTGAAAGTTTAATTGTAGAAACGATATATTCTCATTTTCATAATAATTGTGTGACAACAATCAAAAAGCTTGTATGAATTGCAGAAAAAATTTATTCAAGGTCAAAGTTCGTACATATGAATTTTTTGCGTTTTTAAGCCAAATGGCGGATTGATGGGGACTTTTCACATTTCATTTATGATGATGTTCTGAACATTCGTACAAATTTTCAGCTTTATGGGAATTTATTTAACCTTGCATGCCTAACTTGACCGGGCTAATAGTAATGCATACTAACGAGTAGAAAAAAATTATGTCCCATTTGCAGCGCTTCAAATCAGCAACAAATAGATGAATTCCGAAAATCGATGATATGGGAATTGTTCATTGAAAACTCCTTTATCGATTTGCCCTGATGTGATTTTTCTGTAAAATTGAAAAAAAAAAAGTTGTAACAACAACAAAATTTTCTCTTTTTTTGTTAATAACTTTTGAATTTTTGGTTCTACGACTGAAAGTTATGAAGCCAAAGTTATAGATAATTTAATTTGCAATAAAAAATATTCTTCGCATTTTTTGTGCAACCAGTAGTTTAAAATATATGGCGGAAAACCCGTTTCCATCGCTTTTTTTCAATATGGCGGCCGGGGCACAAGGATCAAGACCGTAAAAACTCAAAGTTAAGCTTCTCATGATCCCCCCCACACATTAAAAAAAAAAATTTGCATCCTCTGAAAATTGCAAGGTGACCCCTATGGCAAATGTAACATTTCAATGGACTATTCAGTTACCTAAATTTTTGCAGTAATTACTAATATTCCTATGATTGATTCTAACATGATTTGTATCGTTTCATACCTACAACTGTCTGTAATACCCAGTTTCAATTCATCTCGTATATATATATATACAATATATACACAGAGAAATGGTCATGCAGGGAAATCGGAAGTGAGACGTAAAGAGTAAGAGAGAACTTGAATTTCAGTGATATATGTTGATTCATCCCTCAGTAGGCATCAAGTGTTCATTCTCCCTCTCTTCGCCTATGTTTCTCTTTATGCCCACGTTTCGCGTTCATTCATTTCTCATAGAGGTCATTGAATTGTGGAAGTCAATAACAACATCATTGATTATATCTGCGTCACGTGCTTTTCGTCCTCATGTCATGTTCCACAATCTCCATTTGTCATAATTTCAATTGCTTATTCTCATATTTTGATTCATTCTATTACCCTCATCCCCTCCTCTACATTATTTCAACTAGGGGTTTAATCCTCGCAATTTCCAGATGATTAAGTGAAGAGGCCTCTTTTTTTTTATCCCCACTGTTATTTATTATTTTGCTTCTATCTTTATTTTTTTCTATTCATGAAATATAAATTGTTGTGGCGTCGCTGGAGTGTTTGGAATAACAACCCATGAGAAACGGGACACGATCCGAGGATTCCTCGCGATCCGACATCTCCAGCGGACACACATACATGAACATACATATTCAATATATATATATATACATATATATATATATATATAAGGAAGAGCTGTGTGGGGAAACACGTGGCTGAGCTCCAATTAGTAGCACGCGCGGAAATGCGCGCGGACTTGGTGGTGCACAGCCGTTGGCTGTATTGGCACGTGACACGATTATATCTACGACGAAGACGGGTGATTCAACTTTGTTACAAGATATATAATGTCATTCGGTGTATATATATTGAGAGTAAAACGACAAAAAAAACTGTCACGTCTCTGCCGTGCCACGGCATCACCGAAGGGTAACAATGAAAAAAGGAATGAAGAAAAAGAAAATAAGAATGAAAAATAAATACCCACTGTGAATGGCGCGAGCGCGCGACAACCGACTCACTATATATTCTCTCATCATCATTATCATCATCTTGGAGTATGTGTTTTGCCGTCGTCTCTGGTGCGCGGCGCATCGCTAAGATATACTGTCGAAATAAGAGCAAAAAATAAATTGCAGCTTTACTTTTTCCTCTCTTTCCTCCTGTTCTTTCTTTTTTTTTTTTTCTTAAACGATGAATATGTAATGGCGACTTGTTCTTCCGTTTCCATTCTCTCAGAAATTAATTTGGGTAGCGTCATGTATTTCGATATAGTATAGGTGTGATGGAAATATTTCCGGAAGTATTTACTTGTCTTGGATTGAGAAAATCAACCTTTTTTTTTTATATTGTTATCCATCAGTGTTCACGAGGATGACAGAAACAAAAAGTCCAACATTAGAATCAACATCTTTGCTTTAATTCATTCTTGATACTCCACTCCAAATATTATTCGCATTTGGGAAATAGATATTTATTCTAATTAATATTTATTAAAATATTTTAATACATCATTTTTCATTTTGGTGAAAAATCGTGCGTTGAATGCTATCTAGACTGAGGAGCAGAATCGAATAGAGCGTGATCACTTATCTCTAAAAATTACTTCGTTAACCAAAATTAACCAAAAGTTCAAAAAATCAATTTTTCACTGATAAACCAATTTATCAATGATATTCTCAGGATTTTTTTAATCCTAAGAATGTTTTTTTTTTTCAGTAGTCTCATGTTGAATGCCAAAATTACCATGGACTATATTAAGATCATGTGCCTAAGATCGATGAAGGTTGGAATTTGGAGCATGAAATAAATGTTCAAAGTTAACTTTAATTGAAATTCCTTAAAAAGCTCTCTTACATTCTGTCATCGAAATATAGGTTCCATCGCGACCAGTTTGAACTGGAACCGTAAAATGATGGAAGACTTTCAATTTTATGAAGAATTTTTTTGTAGATATGCAAAATCGAAAATAAATTGAATAAAACAGAAGTATAGGGACGATTGTAAGAATGAGCCGTCCGTGGGGAAGCAATACTGTTATTCTCAGAGTCTTCCAAAGTTTTGGTAATCCGAAACTGTAATACTTCACGCATAAACAAAAGAACTATGAGACAGCTTGTTGCCGAAAACGAAAGCAAATGTATTAATTGTTTGCGCTGAAATCTCAATTTCTCGAATGTTTTCAACAATATATAAAAGTTATCTCCCGCTTTTGAACCAACAGATGAAATATAAAATTATAATTCATGATTACCCATTTTTTTCCATCTATAAAAATTTATGGACAAATAGTTAGAGGAAGAATGTTCACAACGTTAAAGACTAACATTATTTACAATGAGATAACTGCTGTTGAAAAGCTTTTAAACGTAGAGTCAAGAATGTTACGGCCACTATTACGATATTGAGCACATGCCCTCCGAATGGACTCTCTCTTTCTTTCTATTGTCTGTTGTCGCCACCATCGATTGAAACTGAGACACAGTCAACGAAGCTTCTCAATGCGCATTTGGGTTTGTTTCTTAAAAAGAAGTTCATGCCCCTTGTTTGAGGGAGTATGATAATTCGATCATATCTAATAATATACTATTCATTCCGAACGAAAGCATTTCAAACGGAACCATGATTCTACTTAATGGGCAATCGCCTGATATTTCTTAATGCATATCTACCACTGAATTTTCCAGCAGAATTCGAAAATTTCGAGCAGGTGGGATTTTTCATGAAGAGTACCAATGCCATCCCAAATAAAATTTATATAACGCAATACATATCAATTCTCAGCAAGACTGGATGTCTAGAATTGTGAGGAGTCTTCAAAAATATTTATTCTTTTTTCAATCATTTGGAATTGTTGGGACACAATTTACCTAAATGTTAAAATATATGGTTGAATGGAGCCAGTTCTGAATCAACGAAAATGATAAAATGAAGATCATCATCATCATTCTAATTGGCGGTAGCTCTGTTAATCTTCTTTGAGCGATGTGCCAGCAATAGTTGGTTCAAAACGAAATAGAAACATCACATGAAGACGTCTGTTGCGGATCACTCGTTGCAATTTCCAGCCTCACAATTTATCGCGATTCATTGTGCTACGAAATTAATCCATCACAGAGGAAAGAGCGATAATGAGGACCGAAGTCTTGTACTTTCTTATCCGTTGAAGATATTTGATGAACGTTCGATGATATCCCCTTATCTAGCCCGGCTTAACTTTTATTTCATAAGTTGTTTTCTCGTTGTTTTCACATTTAACCTATGTCGAAATTTCATCTCGAATCGCTTCAAAATAAAAACAATCTGATCTAAAACAAAAATTCACGATTCATACAAATTTAACTTTCTGCATCAACTTTCTTGATACGATACAGGCACAAAAATTAAGCTATCACTTTCAGCCAATTGAAGATGAATCAAAAATGTCAGCAATGAAATGTTGAGTGAAGCAAAGAGCTTATTGATCATTTATTTAAACGTTGCAATAATTTTCATAAAAATTTGAAATGACGTCGAGGCAATTAAGAAATGTATATTTCCCTCATGGAAGAATTTAAAATTACTTGAATGGTAAATTATGGTTAATCTATGTTCTAGACATTCTGATTCAACTCAATTTTACTCTCCCACTTTTTTCTATTGAAGATGACTCTAATCATCCTGATAATTGAAAGTATGTCATTCAGGTTTCAGCAACTTTTTTATTCCCAATATTATCATTAGATTAGAACCAATTGGAAGATATCAATCGGCTTATGCGCTATAATGACATTAAGATGAAAAAATTATTTTTCGAATGGCGCATACATAACTCTCTTATAAGAAAACAATATTCTTGTACAGTAAGATATTACCAACAGCAAATTAATATACGCGGTTTGAATAATTTTTCTTCCATAGATCTTTGGAAACTCGAGTAGTCTTCACAGAGATACTGTGAAAAGCACATTCACGCTTTTTATCTATATATAAAAGACTGATAATGTGCAGATAGGCCCAAGGTGAGGCTGAAAACCTGGATATATATATATGCCTGTGGTTGTGTCATTATATTGGTCATAAATTTTTATCGCTAATGTCTCGATTATTTTTGACGATGCCGGTTTGTATAGAGAGAGTTGTTGTTTCACTCTACCTGTGTAATAATGATGTATTAATTCATGTAGGTTAATTGTTTGGATGAAATAACCCATACAAAATGATGGAACAGCCTGTACAATATGTAAATAAATATTTTTTTTAATTCCAATCAATCATTGGAAGAGAAGAGAAATAAAAAAAATAAAAAATCGTGACATATTATTATTCGCAATTGATATTGAGAATCAAACTGCAATGTTATGATACAAACTTTTATATACATACAGCAAACGAGGCGTATTAAAAAAAAAATCACGGCGGCTATTGTGCCCATAAGTATGTATAGATGAGGAAAGTTTGGAAGATGTCCATATAGAGGGGATAATCGAGAGTGACAGAGTTAGAATGAGGTGAATATAGGTGTATATGTTTAACAACTATGGGGAAAAAAGAATAAAGTGATATAAATTATTCTCCCTTCTATTCACGCACAGTCTCGTGGCTGTCTGGTGGAATTTGAGGCCATCGAGGGTAGAAGAAAAAAAGAATAATAAAAATAAAAAAAAAATAAAACAAACATGAATAACTGCGAAAAGATGAATAAAGAAGAGAGTGAAAAATTCGCGTGGAACGTGACGGAATTATATGGCGCTTCGATTGCCGACATTTCGCACGTGCTTTTTTCTTTTTTTTTTTTCTCACGTATTCATAAACATGTATACTCAATTTTTTATACTTCATAAGTGTCTATATATACATATATTCACATATATATATATTTTAATGTATACATATCATTTTGATTATGCGAGTCTTGGGAAATCCCGATAACGTAACTCTCTGACTAATAATTATTGGATTGTATATCGAATTTGGAATATAAGATAGAGAGAAAAAGAGAGTTGTAGATGGATAAAATATGAAATAAAAAAAAAGAAAAAAAAAATGCAAGGAGGGGAATGACCGAGTGAGGTGTGACGATAAACCGATAATGCTGATGACAATAATGGCGATGAACTTATATCAACGGAGGCAGAATGCTATTAATCCCGGCAATTTATAATTGTAATGCATGTTTATATATACATACTAATTATTTATCCATCTCTTTATTTATTTTTTTTTTTGACTCTTTCAATTTTCACACCGGCCATTTTTCATTATCGACATTTCAACACAGAGGAAGCTGTAGCTCTAGGTGTGTATGCGTTATGCATGCGTTGTGTTGGGCGCAGCTCTATGTAGACGTTTCGCTCACTCTCGCTCACTCCCTGGCTCTCTTTCGACCACCCAGCCAACTTCCACCCAACTCCCATCGCCCTCTCTTTGCGTGTGGCCCCCGTGTTCGTGCTCGTTTCCGTCGTCCGCGTGTGCCTGCGCGTTTATGTATACATATATACATGTATATGAATGTATACATACATACATACATACATACATACATACATATATATATATGTACACGCCTATACATATATATCTATAGCATGTATATAGAGAGTTTTCTGGAGGTTTCCCCTGGCAACGAGAGAGCTCTGGCTATACGGATCGGCTACGACCGGGGCTCTCTCGTATATGCTTGGCGCTCATTGTAGGGGTGGCGCTGAATCCCACGCGAAACTAAACTCATATTTGGATTACTGTTTTTTTTTTTCTTTCTTTCCTATTTTTTTCTCTGCAATATTCATATTCAACCATCCTCATTTTGTTTATACTTTGCATAATTCTATGTTCATTGATCATCTCCTTCCGATTCATTGTATGAAGCATTTATGCTTAGCACTGTCGTCTTTTGCATTTCAGAAATATTTTTCGTATGCATTATTATTGACAGTTTTCAAATGTCATCTATTATATGTCTTTTATTGAGACCCTTCTAAATGTCATAAGGGTATTCCAAAATTAGTTCTGTCGAATTCAAATACACGAATTTTGGAATATTCAATGTAAACTAGATATAACACTTAACCATTGAACAAAGAGAGTGAGAATAATTTGATTATAATTTTTTAAATGGGATATCGAGGGCGGAATTGGAGCTTGAAATATAAGAAATGATGTTTGAATCAAGTGACTAATTTTATTCTTTATTCAATTATAAAAATGATTTTTGCTCAGAATATTAGTTTTAAATTCAGTTTATGATGTGAACAATATCACAAGTTTTCAATAATATCCATATTTTCATATTTCACGTAAAGATGGCGACGAAAAAAATTTTGCTGGAATGAATTAATGAAATTGAAACAATGGCGATTCTTCCAGTTGATGTTGTTGGTGGTTTAATTATTGGCGGTATGGCGGCTAAAAACAAAAGCATGTACTGAATGTAATTGGAGAATGCAGCCAGGATTATTCGTTATTAATTGCATTCCCAAAAAAATTTCCAATACAAAAAGATAATGTTCTGCGGGCTAATAACGAATGAGAATTCTCGCATTGTTACTTTATACAGATACGATAAGAAAATAATATCTAAATTATTACTCCAAATGATCAATAACTAACTCCCAATCATTCTCTTTTGTTTGAGGTGAGTGACAGAAAGAATAACTCAACGTACCGCGGTAAAAAATGAACACGTGGAATCACAATGTTGCATTACCAATGGTTAACAGTAAATCGAACCATCGATAAAAACAAAACTGAATTTTCTTTATAAAAATCTGTTTGACAATAATTTATTTATCATTCATTCGATGTTGAGAATCGTGGATATTTTCTTTTTTTCCTGAAATGCAAAATGTGTTAACAATAAATATTTGTTCGAAACTCGTGGTCGACTCGACGCTATCGCTAGTCTCTCGCTCACACTCTTCCTCCGCGCCTCCCCTCCGGTTGCCACGACTGCTTTGCAGCTCTCTTTTTCCCCCCCTGATGGGTGCCCTAGTCGACGTTTCCACCAAGTACTTCTATGTACCAACCATCTCCTACACGCCAACTTTCCCCGCTTAGCCTCTCCCCACCATCCTATATCATATATACCTTGTGTATTTAACTCCCGGCACATATTTACGAGGGCTTATGTATCTGCCTCGCTTGCACGCCCAGCCAACGCGGTCACATCTACACATATACATTTGTGTATGTTATGTACACACTATGTGCACATAACCAAGCCTCTGTATATATGTACCCATGTATGCATACATATAATATAAATATATATCCATATATGTATGTTATATTTTTATATGTATTTATGTATATGTAGGGTACAGGCTCACATAAAAATTACATAGGCCAGGTATAGTCCAACTACAAAATCATTGTAGGAGTATTATTTTTTTTCCCGTTTTTTCGTTTCTAGAATGTAATTCTCTCATTTTTTTTTTTTTCTCCGAGTTCATGTAATTGATACGTTGATGCCTATATGCGGACATTATGGGCCCTACATTAGAGATCAAAATAGAATTAATTCGTGTTTTTTTTTTTTTTTTTTCAATGTAACGATGTATTTTATGGCTAAGTCTTAATATTCGCGATTTTTCTCATTATGATGGAAGTTTGACTCAATGTTTTTCGCGATACTTCTCATGATATTAGTAGATTTAATATAGTCTATTGGAGACAATTCATCTTATATTCTGGAATACACGAGAGGTATCATAGAGAATGTTATGTAGAGTTGAATTTCAGGCGAAGTGCTGGCTCCTGTTTGAAATGAAAGTTCAAAGCTATATATAGGGTTATTCAAAAACACGAATAATTTTTATCAACTTCGAAGAAAAAGGCCTTTCATCGCAGAAAATCTAATCATATACAGGTTAGATACAAAAATGCAGAACGCAAATCTTTCAACTGAGAAGATGACACGGCCTCAAATAATATACGATTCAAGAAATTCGTTTGATTTTTTACTACAGGACATTTATACATATACTTATGTTGTATTAACTTCTTTCGTTATTTCCCCTGTATTTTGTTCGATACTTTGGGATAATATTGTTGGTTTATATACTGAAATCAATAACTGTGTCTGATATAATATAATTCTCTAACCATATTCATTAATATATTATCGATGTTATTTATTCTTGCATATGTTCTGTTGAGCCTGCGATGTGTGCCTGCACCCACTTTCGGCACTTCATATGCCATACATTTTTAAATTCTGCATGTGGTCTGGTACCCGAAATAGGTATTAGATTTAGAAAAAAAAGGAACGTCAATTGAATATATAATTTGTCTTACATCCAATGCGTAAGCGGTTATATTCGCAATTTATGCTGGGATTTCTTGAGACTGTAACGGAATCAAAATATTCTGATTACGCGATTGTTTCCTCATAATAATCACGGAACATGGAAGACATCTTGTAGAAATTTGGTAACACTTGGAGGGGCAATTGAACATCATACATGATAAACAAATAACAAAATATTCTATTCTTATTTTGGAGAAATAATTTTTCTGATATGATTTCATGAGAATATGATGAAAGATAACAAAATATATGGATAAGAAAAGAATTGTTTCTTTTTGCGCGTGGTGTTAGCCACCAATTTTTACATCTCAAGATTTTTCATCACGACGTGGCGGCAGTAATTATTCATACATATTTTATTTCCATCTCAGAAACAACAAAAATGTTATATGATATGACTTGTAAACGCTCAATTTTCTCTAAGGCCCCGTTTTACTCGAATCTCCTTCATATATCATTTATCTATGTATATATTAGTTATTTATGTATATATGGGGATGAATTTAATGGAGGAAATGGAAGGCATGGAAAATTTGATCAGTGGAATAATTTATATTGCGGTGAACAAAGTGAGAGAGACTGTTATCTACAAAATCACACTTGAAATCTTTGGTTGATGCGCGAAGGCATTGATTATTCATCTATTTTCTCCGTTATTCTCTTGGCAGGGCATCTCCAGTTATATCACACCGCGACGTCAATCACAATTTTAATTATTCGAATTTCATTATATATTTATTCCATTATATTTATGTCACACATATACTGACATTAACTTCGACTTTTGTCATTTGTAGTGCAATTAAACAACCGTAGTGCAATCAAAATTCATTATAAATTTATATTTGAATTTAGTTGTCCGTTTTATGTTATATATGAAAATTCTGTGACAGTAATATAGAGATATTGGAATCATACAGATGTCTATATCACAATAACTATGGATGCAGATAAATTGTTCTATTTATTATTATTTTTTGTCCCCATTTCACGGCAAATTACTCCAAGATGGTCAGAATGTCTTGAGCATACTCCTCTATTTGATTTGTTAAGAAAATCAAAGCAGGCATCTATTACATTGCATTTGGCAGATTACCTTCATGCTCGTATCAAGTTATTGTTATTTCCTTCGTGGGGCGAAAGAGTTTTCAGTATCTTCAGTAACGCAAAAACTCGGAGTATTTTCTATCGGTTTATACGAATTATATAATTTATGCGCTTCAACTGCGTGTACAACACTCACTTGTTGTTCTTTTTTTGCCTATTCAACTGAACTATCATTCCCAGTCATCCCGAGTATTCTTCTATTCTTAATTTTTACCTGTCATTCTTTTGTTTCATCTCTCTAATTAAGATACCGCTTTATCTATATACTGTTTTGCCATTTGTATATTTCCATATCTACACACTTATACAACTTTTCACTTGAATCGAATCCACAATTCATTATTCTCTCATTAAAGAAATTTGAAGACGAAGAATGTATAAATTGAACTATCAATGAACTGATATTTTCTGAAAGTTTTTAATTAAATATGAATATTTGAATATTGAACACGAAATGGAATAAACACTAACCACGTTTTTTTTTTGTTCTGATTTCAGGTCATATCCATCGCCGGTACAGAATGTCGTGCAGAATGGTAGTGCGATGAACTGTTCGGGTAGCCAAGGTGAGTTTGAAAAGAATATAATCGGATTTGAAATCATGTCTATACGTATACCTCTACTTATATGCATTCATAGAAGCAGCGGGTATACATATATGGATGGTTAAAAAGCATTTTCCTAAAGAGCCCTAAGACGATCTTTTGTTAATGCTTGTCGTAGGACTAATGGTGAAGCAGGAGGCACGGGATGACGGTTACGAGACAAGTCCAGATCTGGAGATGAGAAGCAATGGGGGTGATAGTAGTCAACAGTACCACACACCAATGACGCCGCATACGCCACACACGCCACACACACCCCATACACCGTTGACGCCAATATCGGCAACGCCGCATCAGCCCCAACAACCAGGCTCCACCGGGACCACGTTAGGACAGGTGAGACAACGCATACTGAATGGAATGGGATGAGAACACAAGCGTGGCTTATATGGCCACCATTCGCCGCAGCCACAACCCAATGACACTCTTTTTACTACCACTTGAAAGACATACCCATATGGCCCCTATGTTCTTTATTTTTTTCTCTAACGTATGCGCATATATTTCAACATATGATGCGTATATGTATAATTTCTGTAGGCACACTCAACTTTCATGACTCTTTTACTCTCTGATGGTGCGCTTGCATAGGTAACAGGTGTAAATACTTGACTTAACTTAGCGAAGCACACACTCAACTACGTACTATGCGCCAGATATCCCCATCCTTTTTTTCTCATTTTTGTCACCTTGACTGTGAGTTTGAATCGCAACTATGAGTGATCAGTGAATACCACTGATTGTGTGCTTCATAATTAATTTTTTTTTTATCGTAAACTCGTCGCCTTCTCCTATTGGCAACCTACTGAGTGACACGAGTCTTCGATGAACATAAACGAGAAATTCTGAAACACTGATTGAATTATATAAAGCCCTGAATACAAAAGTACTATTTGTTAGACGATATGATTTGGCGTGATTATTTTATTGGAAACCCCAATACAAAATTTATAAAGTTTTAATTACAATGAAAGTTGGGATAGATTGTCATAGTTTGGGACAATTGAATGATATATATTTCTTCTTTACATTTTTCTTGGCAGTGGTGATGCAATTTTTATCAAATTTTTTCAAATCTAGCATTCGTCTTTGCCACCTTAAATTCATTCCATACAAAACTAGTGATTGTGCATAGATTATCCAATGTGTCTATTGAAAATATTGATGATTCAGAGTTCAAGTGGTTGCTACATATAGGGTTATATATAATGTGAAGGAATAACTAATAAGCAGAAGGGAATGAGTCTGCACTGCCCTTATTTCATTGTTGTTCACCGGATCATTCTCGAAATTTATGTTAAAATTGTACTGTCTCCTCTTTCTTCCAATTGAAGCTTGTACCGTCGCAAGATTCAAAGCGAATCAGTAGATGATTGATGATCAATTACTTCGATAATATCTCGATATCCTAATGAAAAGTGTTATGATATAATTACGTTTGAGACAAAATTGAGTTTGAGGAAGTGGCGTTATGAGAACACATCAGCTTGATATAGTTGAAACCGACTATGTCTACAGTTGTCAATTCGAATTAAGTTCGAATCCATCAATAGCTTTAAATGCCACTATCGAAAAATGATAGGCACTAAATTTAATCATTCACTCTTTCCATGATGGTCTTGAATTAATATTTCATAACATAGTATGTGTTACAATTGTTCATTCTATCTTTAATTCATTTATTGCAGGTGGCAATCAAATGCGAAACCCCTGTAGATCCGTATTCATTTGTGGATGAAGATATGTCAATGGGTAGTGGGATGAGAACAACGAGTAGTCCGGACGACAATCCAGAAGGCATGACATGTCCAGGTGGCACACCATCAAGTCTCGGTACACCAACGTCATCGTCACCAAGTCCAATGCCACATCAACAACAACAACATCATCAAATGAATATGATGATTAATGGGGCGATAAATACGTTACAATTACCACATCAACCAAAAAAACGGGGACGCAAGAAAAAGTCGGAAATGATTCTCACACCTGAAGAGTACGTTGATTTTTCTTTCTTTGGTTTTACTATTTCTTCATTCTCCAGAATTTGGAATGATTTTTAATGTTGAATCAAAGTAAAATATTTATTTCACACTGTAGACTTCCTATGCTTTCTTCATAAGTATGCACAGTCGGTTGCTTCATTTACAGTCGAACAAATAAGGAAACGTAAGGACTGACTGTGTTTGGCTAGGTAGTGAAAATGAAAAGTTCAATAGTCTAACGACGTGCTTCAACTGTATGCATATGCATACATAAATGTATAAACCAATACGTGTGGTTTATTTATGCAGGGCGGAGCTCGCTGAAGCAAAAAAAAGGGCCAAGACTTACAAGGAGAGAAAAAAACACGACAGATTTGATGGGATGCCAGAAGAAGAAGTGAGCAAGCGAGTACTTCCAGATCATCTTGAAAATAACCTCGACATTATTATTGTGAGTTATTTATTCATTATCGATAGTGTAAATAAGAATAGTAACAATTTTGTGAGTGTGTATTTCATGATAGTTTTCATATACATGATATTATGAGGATTTCTGTAACGTTCATATTATTTGCAAGTGGTTTATACTAATTTAACATACATTTATGGATAGAGAGAAAGTTACGGGAGTATAATATGATAACGTAGTGCACGCGTGAACAATTATCGACACATATGTACCGATAATTGTTCACGCGCTTCCCATTCTCGTAGTTCATTTGTCATTCGACTGTTTGGGGGAGTCGTGTCAATCCGTGAGAATTTGGTTGTTGCACCGAATCGCAATAATATATTCACGGTCAATTCCTTGAATGTCATTCAGAATACAAACGCACGCATTGATTGATTCATTGAACGGAGGTGTATGGAAAAATTTCTAAAACGGAAATGTTCCTTTATACGTTTTTGTTTTTTCGTCACTAAATAATTTGGATAACTCATCGAAACTTTTAGAATTATGAATCATGTGTGCAGAAAAATAAAAAATATTTTTTGTGGGCGAAAAGTATTTATACGGCGCGAATAAAATATCAACGTTTGATAGTCAACCAGAAAACATTTGAAATTGATTCAAATCCGAAGACATGAATTTCCAGATCGAATCATTGTTAATGAATATCGTCAAAAAATAATATTGAAACAAGCGTGATGTTCGGACCGGATCATACAATGCACGCCTCGATCCACCCCGAATTACTTTGAAGATAGAGCAGGGATCACATTTTATTTTTCCAAACCACACATTTCATGTCAAAGCTCAACTATCTTTCCAATTTTATATTTTTTCACCATATCTCCATTTCATCTCCATGCATTGAACAAAATCCACAAACAATATCTTGTGTGGAGTAAGTTATAATCAAGTTCAATCCACAACCCCAAAACGTTGTACTTTTTGCTTTACACCAGCCAAACGTTCGAGTTCATGTCGAACACAATGTCGCTATTTTGTATTCAATGCATTTACACAAGTAACTCACATTTAAATCACAAAAAATACTTGAAATTGAGTATATACTGACTCGAAATGGCCTCCTCATCAATAATTTCATTGCGATATCAGAATTGATTTATATTCAAGAAAAAATAAGAAGATATGCATGTTTGTATTATGGAGTATAGATTTTGTCTCTATTGTGAACGATAAGTATTGAACTTTTATCATCTCGAAAATTTAGTCAGAACATCAGTACTTCATAGCTAAAAAGAACATTCAAATAAAACATTCAAAACTTGAAATAATTCAATCTAATAATCCGACGTATCTATAATATTCAGATCGATTATTCGCGTATAATGGTTTTCTCCTCACTGCTCGTAAATGGAAAACTGTTTTCAACCTTTGTTTAAAATTTGCATTTCTCGTTGAGTGTCAATCGATACGAAAATTTGAATGTATTCCAACGAATAAGACCAATTTCATATATTATTAATGCTAAACAATAAAAAATTATCTTATTATCATCGATACGTGGAATATTGAGTCATCCTCCTCCTTTGAAACGGTTCAATGTCCCAATGATAACTCATGATTTGTTATCTACATTGCAGAAAAAAAAAAAAAAATACAATGATAATCAGAATGAGAAAATTTTATTGTCAAACACGTATTTGAATCTTACGCAAGCGTATGAGTTTTGTGCGATTAACGGACACCGTTGACTATATATTCCTGCAACTACTAGCCTTATCCTTGGACTGTGTTGTGCGGCCTGTTATTAGTTATTCAACCTCAAAAGTAGAAGAGCGAATATAACGTCTCGATTGCGCAACAGGTAACCGGCGTGTCCGTCGGACCGTTGCATAATCATCGTTCTGTTACCGAATGCAGATGAACCACCACTGCCACTGCTACGAGCCACTCTCTCTCATCCCTTTACAATCGTGTTTCAACTCACTTTCTCTCTATCTCTCTGATTCCGCCGCCTCCATTTATCGCCGCCCCAGTGCTTTCGCTACGTTCCTGCCAACTTCATTGCAGCCATTACCGCGCGCGTCACATAAAAAAAATAACGAATTTCTATTTTCTTTTTTTCTACAACTGACGGGAAATATTATTCACTTCCACAAATTATCCACGACCTAATTCTCAACGTTGCGTTCTTCCATTCTGTTCTCATCCAATTTTACTTTTCTTTCATTTTCTATTTTTCAGTTTATTTTTTTACTTTCATTTTTACTTCAATGCTTATTGAGTGTTGTAGACTCTTCTTAAATGGAACTTGGATATATTTTATTTTATATTTATTATACCATCTATAACACACACATCTTAATATATTTGTTCTTCATTCTTTATTCTCTCGTCGTTCTATCAATTCATTTATTTTTTAAATATTGTAGATTGGGATAAATCCAGGACTTTTTGCTGCGTACAAGGGCCATCATTACGCCGGACCAGGCAATCATTTCTGTGAGTATATATACACATATATAAGAACATAATTACATGCATATACATCTATAATTGTAGAAAGAAAAAAAATGGAAAACAATTAGCAATCTCTCCTCTTATTTTTATATGAATATCACACATGTATTATTACTCTTGCTACCTTGATGCTACTTCAATTGAAACAATTTCGCAGTTCGACAAACCGAGCTTTTTACGCGCGCGTCAAACCTATTATGCACGCGTATACGGGTGCGTGCATTTTACATCGCCCATATTCTCTGGAACGGATGGGTCAGGTAAACGCGCTCGATTTTCCAGGGTTTTCCCCGGGGGTGGCGATGGTTTTGTATAGTGAACGGGATATATAGAACCAGTAGAGTGCGAGAAGCAGGAAGGAATGAGAGAATGGAAAAAGGGAGTCTGAGCAAGCGGAGCGAGTGAGTTGAGCAAGGTGGGGTGCTCAGTGGGATTTGTGGGTGGTGAACGGTCGGCGCGCAGTCCAACGACCACGGCAGCTTTGGTGGTGGCGGCAGTGAAGGGGGGTTCAACAGGAGGGAGAAAACTATAATGAGTATTGCGGGTGAGCGGTCGAGTTGGATAAAGAGGATGGAGGGAAAACTCGATTTATAAGTGAAAGGGTAAAAATGTCAGAAGCTCTCATATAATGCGGTGGGAACTAATGTTCACATTTTCCATTGATGAGGAATATTTTCCGAAGTAAGCGAACGTGTAAACGTTCATGTCCATCTTGGCAAATTAAAAAATAAATAAAGTCTTTGATGAACAACTTGAACCCGTAAAATTGTGCCATTTCAACAACTGTAACAATCAGAAAAGAAAACCTAATCTGGGTTTCGCGATTTTGCCAGTTTGCTGTTCCAATTGAACATGTGCCAGGTTTTACATCGAAATCTGAAAAACTTATGAACGCTAAGGTTTATCTATTTATACAAGTAATTCAATTGCGATATCATATTGGAGTTCTCAATGTGCACTTTCTATTTCACTTTCTTCCAGAATATCTAAGGAATATTCCAAGAAGTGATTATATAATTCAAACTGTTCTCATAAATCATGCAAGCTCATCATTCGAGTTCGGTTGAGAATCATATGTTCCTTGTTCGCTTTATGCGCTAATATATCTTGAATAATTGGAAAATATATCGCTATCCGATAAATTGATTCAAGTTGAAAAATAATGTTTCATCAAAGAAGTAATATACATCTTATTAGGTGTATTGAATATCCGCAGAAATATAGATCAGGTAAATTTTCATTGGGTTTCATCTGATAGTAAAGTTTTTCAAATTATATTTTGGGTCGAGCGAAAAATAACAGTCAATCTTTATCATAGTTCAGTCGAAGTGGCATTATTTTTCGGACAATGTGGGAGTTGAACTATCTGGAGTCCGACATAGATTCAGAGAAAATGAAGGTGTGACGCGCTCGATAATAACTGAATCGCCATTTCACTGATTTCGAAAACATTTGAAAGAAAACTATTTTCACTCAATTTTCAAAACTCAATCTTTACTGTTACAAACTGTGTCATAAATTCCAATTTTTTCAGTTAAATTTACACATACTGTGGATGTAAAATTCGAATTTTTTCAAAAGTGTTTTCGTCCCATCGCATCGCATCCTAACTCCGCAATATCTCTCCGCATGGGAGAACACTCTCTTATAGTCCGAGAATCTGATTTTTCTCACTGATTTGCATAACAGATAAATTTGTACAAAGTTTTATCGAGAAAAAAAAAAAAAACACCACCAATCTTGTTCATGAAACAATTTTGCTATTTTCATTCACAGTTACAAAGAGTAAATTTCCTAACATGAACTTGCATTACGTGAATGACCTCGTTTCAAATTTTATGCAGTAAGTTGGTGGAAAAGTTTTTTTAGAATGAAGTTTCTTACAGTTTTACAAGTGCAAGAACACTTTCTCAGCACGTCTGACGCCAAGTTTGAAATTCTTTTCCTAAAATGTTTAACTTTTGTCTTCACTATCCATACACAATATTAACGTATATTTATATAAAGTTTTGTCAAAAAATATTCAAAAATACACAATGTTCCTACGTTTTGTAGAATCAGTCCCCCATTTATGTCTCATTCAATTGGTTCAAACCTTGTATCAGATTTGACAATAATAGTCCACAAGAATTCATAAAATTAATCTTGTAAAATACAATATGAAATCCTCGTTACATATTTTCAGAAAAGTATAGTAAATACAAGTGTGCCGAAAAAAATGACTTCTTTCGCCAACTTCAGTTGAGTTTGACATTGAGAAAAATCGAATCCTAACCATTTACCATCCTTGATTCGATCAGAACAACAAATACGTTAATATCGATATAAACTGAAAAAGAAAAAAACCAGAAATATAGCGCGAGGAACATATAATAAAGTAGACATATATATCATGACAATAGGATCAGGTAATGACGCAAATAGCAGTAGAAGTGAGATAGATCGTTCTCCATACACCATATACATCAAATGTTTCGCCATGGTGGTTGTATAGGTGTAGGTATGGGTATAACTATAATGAGTGCGGTGTGACAGTGTGGAGGAGGCGGTCGCAGTGATACAGACGAGAAGTAGAAAAAAGAAATAAAAGAGAAAGAAGAGAAAAAGGTACGAGAGAAAATAGAAGTAAAGTGTGGCAAAATGTGTGTAGCCGAGTGCTTTTCCTCTTGCTCCGCCACCACATCTTCTACTTCCTCTCAGTTTTCTCTTCATCCCTCTTTTCACTCCACCTCTTCTGTCTCAGTGCTTCTCACTCACTTGCTTTCGTTCTCGATGCTATACATTACCTTTTCCATCCCACAAGAGCTCCGCCGTCCCAACCGTCACAATCTACCGTCAAGGGAACGAGGAAGGGCAGAAGGGCGTGAGGTATAGATGGAGGGGGTGAACAAGCGAGAGCGGTAACGAGCGGGGCTGAAAGGGACCCGGGCGAGGATGCAGGGCCGAAGGGAGGGTAAACCCGCGCGTATTCGCTCGATAGCTGGCTTACATACTCTGTCCACGTTCACCAATACGCTTTTGCACGCCCTATGCTTCAAATCAAGTGAACGGAGCGATATTTACTTTTTTTTTTCTTACTTGCGTTTTTTACCCCGTTCCTGATAAATTTCACCTACCTGTGGGATAACATCAACAAAGATCATTTTCAACACTTCGACATCAGTTATAAATGTGAATTCAAGAGAGAAGACTTTGTAATCATATTAATGTACATACCATGTGTTTCACTTATAATAATAATAATAATAATGAGCATAATAATAATAATAATAATAATGAACATAATAATAATAATAATATTGATATGTAAATTGGAAGGAAAGTAAATGAAATAGTGACAATGTACTGAGAGGGCGAAAAAAAAGCGGGAACTCTGCTTCCATAAGAAAAAATTTCTCATTATGGTGTTGCGAAACTAGAAAGATCGTTTGGTTGTTTACGGTGAATGTTCAACTAGTATATATATATGATCAAGGTCGCAAAGAGGAGTTTGCTATAATTAATTTTTGATGAAGTGATTTGACGGTAGGTTACGACATTACGGGAGGAAGAATAGCGTGGAAATATTGCCATATCTTTTATTTTCATTCTTTTTTCCTCGATCATGTGTGCTTTTCGTATATGAATTATAGTTTGCTAAATGACAGGGGCTTTCATGCGAAAGGTTTATCATAAAAGTTGAGTGTGTTCGCAACGTTGGGAAAAGCTCCCGCGTGAAAATTGATTTTCCAGGCGCGGTCTCTCTCGAGCGCGCACCAACGCACGAATCCCGGAGCGCAGTCACACAGGTTATACCATCGACCTGCGTCCTGGATTCAAACCTGACCGGCGCGTTGCCAACCGCATTTGTGTATTTATACGATGTGTATGGTATTTAAGTATGTTGGTGTTTTTCTTTTACACCAGTGAAATATAAGTTGTTCTAGAGTATAAATTCACGGACTCGCCAAATGAGAATTGGGTGATGCAAGTGCTCTATTCAAATTGTCCACCGTTGACGGTAGAAATGACAATTCATATTCAACTTCAAATAAACGAATCAATAGATTCTACAATATACAAAATACATATCTATTTACTGTATAATCAGAGTGTGGTATGAATTTGTATAGCTAACTTTCAAACATTTTGTGAATCTCATTCTTGAGAGTTGGTTCATTTTCTTACATTATCGTTAATTCCATCCAATAAAAGTGCTCGACCCTTGGTATATTCAATAGCCACATATTGCAATTGAATTTTCACATATTCAACGGTATCGCGTGATATGCTAATAGAAAAATTGATGGAATTTTCTGTACTTCATTCGTCGTTGAATCTACTGATCTCTCGATTAGTTATCATTTAGAGTCCATCGGTAGATATTTTCGCGATTAAATTTTGCAGCAACATAGAAAAATGCGTGTTTCGATATTTCCTATAATATTCAAAAATGTACTAAATTCGTGATTTTGAACTTAGATTATGATTAAGCGGCTAAAAAACTTGAATTTTTTGAAGAATTATAAGGTTGCAGTGGTAGTGGTATAGATGAAATGAGAATGAAGCGGGAAGAGTGAATGGCGGGAATGTTCGATATAAAGTTCACTTTGCTCTATATTGGCGGCCAGTAGTCGTTTTATTTCCCCTTTCTATTTCAAATCGAAGGTAAATGGAAAATGTTGGATAGGAAGCAGCACACGCGGTAAGCGCTCTCCTTTCGACCCCTTAACTTTGTTTCCGAAGTTCAGCCAAGGTCGCGGGGCCATTCGCTGTGGGTCGTTCGCGCGCACCAACGAGTTTCCGCAAAGTCATAAATTTCTGTATTCGAAAACTTTCAGTTTGTTCCCTCGTTGCCACTGCATCTTATACCCTTACAGTTACCTCTGTTGCTTTTCCTGTATTCTCCCCATCAAACTCTCACTCTCGTCACCAAAGAACACTTGGTGATACTTCCTTTATCGTACTTTTTCTTTCTTTCTATTGTTATTTCGTCACACTTTGTTGAACAAAGTTTAGCAATCCGTCAAAGAACCAAAACAAATTTATTTGAAATTACATAATATAAATATTGCCATGATTTTATTCATTTATGAGACATTCCTCAATTCATTTTCTATTATTTATAGGGAAATGTTTACATTTGAGTGGACTAACGCCTGAACCTCTCACGGCCGACGATGACTACAAACTTTTACGTTTTGGGATTGGTTTCACTAATATGGTTGCACGTGCAACCAAAGGAAGTGCAGATCTCACAAGAAAGGAGATAAAAGAAGGTGAGACAAAATTCATTCGATAACAAAATTCAAAATTATCTTAATTTAACTAAATTCCGGGTTGAAATGTTAAATTCGAATCTAAAAAAGTGACGATACAGTACTTTTTTATGCATCTCGAGGTCATGGTTGGCATAACTGATTCGCAGTAAAACGTCACTCGGTTTTCACAGATCTTTTGAAACAGATATAGTCATGATAGAAAACTAATAGTTCAAACAATATACTCATAAATATTCAAGATCATCTATGCTGTTTTTGATCCCCCATCCACGAAATGGACCCTGATGATAAAATCATGGGTACTTTCTTTTAGTACAAGGAATTCAGGCGAGAAAATTTTTAGATAGCCGTCATTGTGCCTGGACCCATCAGAAATCTGCGCAATAACCTCTTATGTATAGCTCCTCGCTGATAGCATTTATGAATTTAGGTATTTCATAATTCTGTTAATAATCTCAGTTTCAATCCTCATGACGCAACACACTTTTCATGCACTTGGACTGGAAATTCATCGAAATAATCTCCGAGAATAATTTTCGAATTTTTTAATTTTTTTCCTGCTGAAATCTAAGGGGAGTCAAATTCAGTGGAGAATACAAGATGAATTATGCGGATTACTGCTCTGCTACTACCGCCTGAATGAAAATCTAGTTTCAAATACAAAAAGAGAATGTTAGATGAAGACAGTGCAATACAGTTGAAGGGAGAAATTAGTATAATGCAGTGTTTACTTAGGTATCGATTCTTATTAGTTTGTGTGAAGCAGTTGAGGTATCAGTATTATGTTGTTTTGAGAATGTTGACCAAGTAGCCTAGTAGTCACAAGTATTGGCAAACTATGTGATGGCGATTGACGTCGGGGATTCTCCTTGTTGTTTGATGCATTTAAACATCACTATACACACTCGAAACTATATATGAGGGAAGTCATCCGAAGCACTTTTTGTGCCACAGAAGCAAACTTGATTTGACCTCGAAACTATCGGACATTGTTTATCAGAGACGGAGAGAGACAGAAAGTGAGACGTATCGTAATTCAAGAGTCGAATGACCGTCTGGCAATCCAACCGTACATCAATACTAGTTCTAACATGTGGAACAATTTATTTTCGAACGTGACTAAGCCCCCCTCCCATACATAATATCAAACTAATAGATTAACTACACACATATTGACGAATTGTTGAATGGTTATTTTGTACTGCATTTTTTCTTATCATTATAGGCAGTAGCGTATTACTAGAAAAGTTGAAAAAGTACAAGCCAAAAATAGCAGTATTCAATGGAAAGCTCATTTATGAAGTTTTTTCTGGGAAAAAAGAATTTGGATTTGGACGACAACCAAGTCTAGTTGAGGGTACAAATACCGTGAGTGGTCAATTTTATAAATTATTTGTGAATCTAATGCACCTTCTGAAGCTATTATGATATAATTATAATGATCTTTTTTCTGTTTCTTTTCAAATGCAGTACATGTGGGTAATGCCGTCGAGTAGCGCAAGATGCGCGCAGTTACCACGCGCAGCAGATAAAGTGCCATATTATGCAGCATTGAAAAAATTTCGTGATTATCTAAATGGCACAATAGCACATTTGGATGAATCGGATATTGTATTTGCCGATCCAAAGATACGGAAAAAAGATCACGACGCAATAGAAGAAAAGAAGTTGACATTCGCCGATGATATCGATGGAGAAAACAAGATTTCAGATATCAATGGTACAATGACAAAACAAGATCAAGGTCTGTTAATGCCGGGTAAGAAAAAACGTGGTAGACCAAAAAAAATAAAAAATCCAGAAGAATTACCTTTACCTGAGCCTGATCGTATGGATGGTAACGGCGAAGTGATAAAAAAACGCCGTGGTCGCCCAAAAAAAATTCATCAACAACAGAAACAAGAGGATCGCAACTCGAGAGATCATGAACACTTACAACCTCAGCAACAACAACAGCAACAACAACAGCAACAACAACAGCAGCAACATCAACATCTTCATCATCAGAGTATCGCACATCTTGGTGAAAATTATGGGAATGTACCCAATTGTTTTTCACCACCTTTAATGTCTCCACCAAAACCTTTTGCTCACATGGCACCATATCCTCAGCCAATGAACGATAATAACTTTTATTCACAAGGAATGAACGACAGCCCGTATAATATGAGCGCCAAACACAGTCCCGTCCATCTTCAACAACATTACAGCCAAAGTCCAAAGTCAATGTCATTGTCGTTCACACATTCTGATTTATCATCAGAAATAAACACGGCTATTTCATCTGAGAATAATCTTGAACCATCGCCGTTAACATCCCCAAGTGTTGAGCATCCAGATTTTGAGCCGCCGACCAGTATTTCCCAGCAGAATCTCAATGAACATCGTCAATACAATCAACCTGGAAACAATGATAGTTCAGTACATCACAGCAGTAGTCCTGGAACACCGTCCCATTCCAGTTATACAAGTTATATGGGTTTCCATGATCAACCCACATCAGATGCACATGCTGGTCATGCACACCAAACTACACCTACGGGAATGAATCAATCTGAAGAACAGCAACAACAGCAGCAACAACACTCCCACCATTCTCATCAAACACCACCGCTCAGTCATTCACACACGCCGACACACTCTTCAATGTCGCCGCATCCACACGAGCAATACGGAATGAAGAGAAATTCCGGTCAAGATGTGGCATCGAAAAGCCTCAGTGATTTGGAATCACTTGTTGATCAGATTCCAAGCATAGCTGATGGTGGGAATCAACGATTGCACTCACATCCTGGCATGTCTGATGATACACTTGGTGAGAAACTCGAGTCACATCATCAATCATATTTGTCAGGTTTTGGTGGCTCCGGAATGGCGAATTATAGCCCGCCATTGAGTGCTGCCAGTGGAATATATCCAGGGTCGCATTTGTACTCGTCTGGGGACAATTACGGCGCAATTTATGGTATGAGTGGACGCCACGATGTACAACAGCAGCAGCAGCAACAACAACAACAGCAGCAGCAGCAGCAGCAGCAGCAACAACAACAGCACCAACAACAGCAACAACATAGTAAATCGTATACGGTTGAAAATTTAGCGTCGAGTAATTACACACCAAGTATGGGTCATTCACAGACGGGAAATTCTTATACGAATATTATACCAGGACCTCATTATCCTGTGCCCACAATGGGTTCAACGAATGGATATCTATTTGGTGGCCTTGACTCTAGTTTCATGCAACGTACTTATGGTATGGGTGGAATGAGTGGTATGGGCGGCATGCATCCGTCACTTGGCCATATGGCTAATCCATATCCATATAACGGATCGTACTCGAGTTCCTTCGAAGCATATCCAACACCACCTGCTGGCATCCATGCACCAAGTCCAAATTATCCGGGTGGTTATGGTGTAGCTAGCACGACGAGTAGTCCCGGGAATTCAACTCCACCTTCTTACCTTCAAGCACATCATAGGCCACCAGTTGATCTTGGTTACGACGGCGTATGATAATCAATGTGAATACATGTGTTAAGTTATGCTCCTTAAATCAGCGAATTCAATTACACCTATACCTTTTTTACGTATTTTTACACACACGTACACTCGCAGTCACACATCCTCCTCACACGGATACACTTGGATTATGCAAACAAAACTGCAATTTGGCAGGGAAGCTGCACCTGTTGATGAAGCTTGTGCGTACCGAGAAGAAAAGCTGGAAATATTGAGAGAGAAAATATAAAGTAATATGTCCAATGGCATTCGCCGCAAGTATTCGCGAGATTGCGTCGCCGTTCTCTTGTCTATTAATTTTTTCTTCGATTTTCGCAAAATCAGATTCATAGTAAATGTGATTATTGATGATTGATAATCATGGTTTATATGTAATAAAAAAGGGTGGTAACTATGATGACGATTCTTATGATAGAATACATAAAATGAAAAAATAAGCAAAAAATGAAAAGTAATTTTTAAGTAGAGATTATCAATTCGTGATTCACGGCGACGCGATTAGAATTTAATCTAGTCCAAACCGCAACGAATAAAATTGCAATGCCCGGTATCGTATGTTGATTTACGTCGACACCGGAGCTTACGCTACTTCCCTCGTTGATTGGAGAATGATCGATTGTCGGATCTGAACTACACGCAAATGATCCGGAGACCGGCGAAATTACTAATATACGATCACAGTAGAAGTATGGTTATTCGCGTACCTTGTTTCATACTGACTGGTAGTGCTTCGATATTCTGCTCGGATTTTCCAAGTTAGCTTCTTTTTATTTTCTTCGTCTCTATTTTTTCTTTCTCATGTCCATTGTCTGGCCTATTTTTCATTCGGATAGAAATGAGAAAAAATTGCTCGAAATAAACGATAATGGTTTACGTGGATTTATAGGGAGGCCAGTGAGGTGCTATATACAAAGCGTGCAATTGCAACCGTATGTTTCCTGACTGTGTTGTTGTTAATTGTTAATTGTTATTGTTGCCTTAATTAAAAAAATAACTTCATCGTCATTAATTGTGTATTTACAAAATAGATTTGTGATTGTAGTTCACGAGCATATTTTCGACAATCGTTACATTGGTGCATACGATATACGAAGAATGCATCTTAACTATAACGATATTACTGTATATATATTATTACAATTCTCATGGAGAACAAGATTATTTCGTTGCAAGTCTATGAGTGGTATTACACTTGTAGTTATTTGTGTTTATGTTGAAATAATAATAAGTTTCTGTATCAAGTCAGGAGACTTTCGGCCAATTTCCGATTATTTAATACGCGCGTCAGTGAGGTCAAATAATTGAATAGTTATTCGGAGAAGTGGAAAAAACAAAGTTTTATAAACTATTTAGCATTGTCGAATCCCACAATTAATCAAGTAGTTTCTGTTGAACAGCAAAATCGATTTCGCCGATCTCCGCAACTCACTGGCAATCGATGTATGTACGAAAATTATATTGAAATCTAAACAAATGAAAGAATAAGGAAATAAAATTCACAAAAAAAAAAACGAATTCTGAGTGAATTATTCACTGGCCGGAAACGAGTTTTCGTGACTACACCGGTTCAACCGATTGTGGATGGGGAAACGACGTCACCAACTGATTCATGTAAATGAAATTATTAAAAAAGTATATATTTGCATATACAATGCATAGTTGTGAATAAATCGATGATCAATGATTAAACCTGCGGGGTCAGTTAGTTCTTCCGGGAAATCAGTGGGCTCCGACAATGTGGATGTGTTGTTAAATTGTGAACATATGGAAATCTCCACAGCCACAAAAGTCAGTTGCTAAAAGACAACAGAAGATCAAGGAAGTAAAAGGGAAAAAAGATAATGTGGTCAACCAACGTGTACAATTGATATGCTCACTTTCGCAAGAGATTGTGTTCTCGACGTTTTTTCATCGATGTTTTCATCATAATCACTGACGATTTATTGTCGTCAGAAAAACAAGAAATATGAAAAAAATCATGTAATTGCCATTGCTAATTGTGTCATCTTCATCCTCGGTATCACACAAACGTTACAACTCATATTTGAACAAAAGGAGAAAAAAAAAAGTTGGAAAAAGTGCTTTATTTTTGTTTATTATTGTAATTAATTATTCCCAAACATAGTAATAAGTCAATACCATATGAACGCCGAATAATAATAAAAAAGTGAAATGAATTTAATGAATGTAATAAGGAAATGTATAACGATGATGAAGATGATTAGGATTATTACGGTATATAAAGTCGCGTTACGTTACGTTTTATGACATAATTAATATTCTATTGTGTTATTTCACGGAGTTCGTTATGTAATCGCGATTAAATGACTGATGCATGGCATATAAATTATAAATTATGGATACAATATAAAAATAACAGTGGAGATATTGAAAGCGAGTGATAGAAAAGAAATGCTCAGATTACCCTCACAATCACACACATCGATTACACCTCCCGACGCTATAATCGCATGTAAAATGATGCATCGGTTTTATTATACATAAATATGAATATAAATATACATAGATATTATTATAATTAAAAAGAAAATATAAATATTATATAAAATTAGCCAGGTATGGAAAAATAATAATAATTATTATATAATGAAATAAAAATTAATAATTTGTCAAATAACCATATATAGAATGTGACGAGAGATAGGAGAACGTTTTAAGATGATGCACAGGGTATAGATGAAGTCGTTGATACTATAATAAAAAAGAATAACATACTGTCTATATATACATAAATACATGATATATAGATGTGTTTCATTCATTCTATCGGCCTCAAATGATTGCAAATCAATCGATAACTACACACTATTTTGATGTTCAACAAGAGCAATTCGCGCACGGTAATTTTGATCATGATGACGAAAAAAAAACAAATTACTATGCAATAAAGTCAAAAAATTATTTTCATGATTGAACAAATAATATTGACCATAATATCCCATTGGTGATATACGA
Source organism: Meteorus colon (assembly GCA_030523085.1). Lineage (NCBI taxonomy): Eukaryota > Metazoa > Arthropoda > Insecta > Hymenoptera > Braconidae > Meteorus > Meteorus colon. The sequence goes on along the minus strand of JAPYZH010000193.1, from coordinate 21,099 downwards.
AACCGATGTATACTGAATCGCGTAATTGTTTCATTGATATACATATTGATTGATTTAATTATCCGGCTGAATGAAGAACAAATAAAAGATTAAATAATACACGCACGCACACAAATACAAACACACCCACACACACATACACACGCGCGCCCCCACACAAAGGCGACAAACAAACTCATTGTAAATTAATATATAATAAAAAATGGAAACAAAAACATTAATAATTAAGTGTATACAGTAAAGACACTTATATAGGCAGATTGGATGAATCGCTATGGCACGCATCGAGTTCAATCGAGAAAACAACAAAACAGAAACGAAAAAAAAAAAAAAAAAAAAGTGAAAGAGAGCTTGGGCCCGCACAGATAAGAGGCCATCAACATATTTTTTAATCGCTTGAAAAGAAATCCTTTTATTGTTCAATATCTTGAATACTGTTCCTTTCATCTAATGATACTGTACCTTAATACCTAACAATGTATTCTATTCAATCAGTAGACTGTTCAACGGCGCCGTTTGAATGATCAGAATGTCTTTTATGCTCTCGATTGAAATGATATACTCGCTTATTTGGATGACGATCGACATTCATGTATTATTTTTTTATTAACAAAAAAGTGTTGGAGTTAAAAAATCATAGCTAAGAAGAATTTCATTTGATGATGTTGATCCGGATGATAACGAGATTTGTATATATTTGTCGATCGCTTCCTTAAAAAAAGTAATCATAGTTATCGAATATACATATAATATCATGTCTCAATTGATTTTGTGATCCTTCGAACTTATCCGTTAAACTGTCCGACCGCAATGTATTTTTTTATAAATCTGGCATGCTTGCCCGACAAATACATGAGAAATAACATACAGACGAAAGTTTCATCTATGATACTCGGAATTCGCATATTTAAACACCCACACTCTATACACATAATTGAAATCAGTCCTCGATCAATCTTCAAAGAGTGTACAAACACTTTCTTTCCGCTTAATTTTGGACAAATCGCGAAAAGAGTGAATGTGCTCGAGAGAAAAATAGTGTGAAAGACAGTGTGGACGTCGCAAGAATGAAATTGCTGTCCGAAAAAATAACGAGTGAAATATTGTGTAGTAAATGATTTTTATGCTGAACATACATTTGTGTATGTTTGATTGGTACAAAGGTAATAGTCGAACTACGATGCCACATTGAAGATATGAAAATTGCATTATACTCGACTATTTCCCTTTTAATTCTATCTATAGTCATTATAAATGCAGGCTATCCGAAAAAAAAATCTTACACAAATCAATTCATTCTTACCTATCCAAAATATTTGGCGTCTTTTCAGCTGATCTCAAAAGTTATTAATAATGTGAGTAACTCAATCCGTGCTTTTCATTGTAAGTCATAAATCATCGTTATTTGAAGATCAGATTCATATCGCTGGCGTGATTGGCCAAAATCATTGATGAACTCGTAAAACACGCGGGTATAAAAGAAGTGGAAGACAGTGAGTACTGACAAATACAAACCCAGGTAATTATATATAAGTTTCGGCGAAACCTATGCGCACATATCAATTCTTCCATTATATATCACATGATTTTTTCAGCAACTGTGGCATTGCACATTATAATAACTTATAAAGAACTCTATCCAATTGATATAATACATTAATATTCTTGAAGAACCATCGGTGTTGGAGCAGACAATCGACAGATTTTCTCCAATTCAATTTTCATAATACGAATTTAAATTCATATTTTCTTACGCGCCACATTATCCATCAATACAGCGCCCTCTGCGCATGATAATGTGATAAGTGATTCCGTTATTTCTCGTGATGCAGTAGAGGCGAAAAGTCTATTTGTATTGTTGACTCATAACTCTTAGAACAAAATTTACTTCGTGCTGATTTACGGATTCGTTTGGTGTTTATTCACTGTTGCTTTGTGTTAATCCATTATTAAATAGTCGTGGAACAATGCCGTTAGAAAATCTAGAAGACGATGGATTGGAAAAGAATCCAAATCTCGAGCTTGCCCAGACAAAATTTTTGCTGAGCTTACCGGAACACAAAAACGATGAAACTCTGAAGACCAAGTTGCTTAATGCCATAAAAGCCGACAGTGAGATGACAATTTTGAATCATATATTATTATTATTCGCATTTAGAAAATCATTCAAACTATATTCATTCATATATTTTTTACCCACTCACTTTCTCTCTACATTTTCAGTTCCATCCTACGATATTTGTATTGCTGACATATTCTGTTTGTTTTAGGTTATATTGAGATATTTTTAATATCAATTTCATCTTGGGCGCAAAACATTTCAATCCATCATAATTAATTCCACTCATTAAATTCATGAATTTCGCTGGGACTAAACACTCATAAACAAAAAAGATACTTGAAATGTTTCGTTTTCATTACTTTTTCCGTTCTGATAAGCAAAAAAAGAAGGGCAATGAACTATCATTTTCTCGTGAAAAAAATATATTCAACGGAATTTGTGATCTCACAAGCATATACTATGTTGTGACTCATCTCTTCTTGTTCTATCATCTCTAGTTCTTGCACAATTTCCATATGAATATGTCCGGATTCATAGATCTGTCATATTCATGTGGATGAATCTAATGTATCTGAGCGTCATTCTGGTCTCCATCATGTCCCTATTGATCTTCAATTAATCATCTCATTCTATACTTTGAGTCTTATCTCTCATGTAATATTTGTTCATTAACTTTTTCTTTGATTCGCTGAACTTAAACAAAAATAAGCGAACAATATCAAAAATTTTCGACTATTATAATTCAGTGATACTGGGATGAAACTCTATTAACGCATGAAGCGATATCGATACTTGTTTTGTTTTTAATTATGTGCTGAGATAGAATTTCTTGCCCGTTTCTAGACATGGCACCGTTTTATGAAGAAGTTTGCCGAGATCTCGATTGGCCTGTGGACGAAGCATTGTTGGAAAAAATGAAGACATGCAATCGTGAACAATTAAAAGCGTTGGATGACGCTATTGAAGATGCAGAAAAGAATTTAGGTGAAATGGAAGTTCGAGAGGCCAACTTGAAAAAATCCGAGCATCTGTGTCGCATCGGCGATAAGGAAGGATCCATTTCGTCGTTCAGAAAAACATATGAAAAGACTGTTTCACTGGGTCATAGATTAGACATCGTATTTCACAACATAAGAATTGGACTTTTTTACCTGGACCATGACCATATTACTCGCAATATAGACAAGGCTAAGAGGTAACTTAGTGGATCACTTGAACTTTTTTTTCGGAAAAGTGTTATATTCAATTCGATTAAACGAACTTTTGTGCAGCTTGATTGAAGAAGGCGGCGATTGGGACCGAAGAAATCGTTTAAAAGTATATCAAGGAACTTATTGCATCGCAGTACGTGATTTCAAAGAGGCTGCGAATTTTTTCCTCGACACCATAAGTACATTCACTAGTTACGAACTGATGGATTACAATACTTTTGTGAGATATACGGTATATCTGAGTATGATTAGTCTCCCAAGGAATGAATTGCGGGATAAAATCATTAAAGGCTCAGAAATATTGGAGGTTTTACACAATAATGCTGATTGCAAAGAATATTTGTTCTCATTATACAACTGTCATTATGCTGATTTCTTCAAAAACCTTGGTATGAATTAAACATTCTATTTCATCTAGACTTGCATCTGTAATAAATATTCGTGGTTTATATTTCTCTTATACATTACAATCTGTTTTTCAGCACATGTCGAGGGCCTATTGCGACGTGACTATTTGATATTCCCACATTACCGTTATTATGTTCGTGAGATGCGTATCTTAGCGTATACTCAGCTTCTAGAGTCATATAGATCATTGACATTACAGTACATGGCCGAAGCATTTGGCGTCACAATTGAATACGTTGATCAGTAAGTTTATATTAATAGACAACTACAACCTGATCGACGTCATGCATACATCCTTCTTTAATCTATATTCAATTTTACTAGAGAGCTCTCGCGCTACATCGCTGCTGGGAGATTACACTGCAAGGTTGATCGTGTTGGCGGAGTGGTCGAGACTAACCGACCTGATAGCAAAAATTGGCAATACCAAGCAATGGTGAAACAAGGCGATATTCTTTTGAACAGAGTTCAAAAGTTATCGCGTGTTATTAACATTTAATTCTATCTCTATATTGATATATTGCAGGTGAATGAAATTATCGATCCAAAAAACAAATTTTGATTGGAAAACTAACGAAATACATTGTGTTAAAAAATTAAAACTTCTAAGTCAGTTCACAATCCATATAAAAGACATCATTGAACGCGATACTTAATTCTCCGTATGAGCAAAGTTCCGGATAAGATGTTAATTTCTTGATTGGACTTGCACTTTATACTTTGATTCTAATCTGTTATTATATATTGATAGTACATGAGAAATATGGAATCCAATTTTTCCTTGACAGGATTTGCATCACCTAGTTGATGAAGTACTGAATTGATTAGAATTTTAATGCTTGGTTGGAATATATATTGTACAGTATGAGCGTATGTTCCGATCCATATTGGAATACTCATAACGTGAGAATAAATAACTCTTAAATGAGTCTCGGTTCATGTTTTTGGTCGGGCTGATCATCCATTCGAGCATTCTGTATGGAGGATTACATCCTTATACAAGAATGAAATTATTGGAATAGATCATTCCAATTCCCATCAAATCTGTTTTCATCATCCCAAAAATTCAATCATATTGACACCGTAATGATGGACTATATTTATGTAGCCCCAAAAACTTGATTTGAAAATTGTATCACAAAATCAGATTCAGGAAATTACAATTACCGCCAATCACTTATCATTTTGAAACCCATTGAAAATAGTTCACGATATGTCCTCATAGGAAACGCTATTCTCAATTCTCTTGTGGTACATTCTCTTACAAGTGTCTCTTCTATTTGAACTACATTTATCACAAAAAAATCGAAAATTTCTATTATTTTTTTGAATGTGAAAATTAAGTGCGAGTAATGACGGTTTTTCTGTTCTTTCTTTTACAATAACAAAATGGTAAAAATGAAGATAATATTGTTTATAATCGTAGTTCTAATAGAGCGTATATACATAAAGAAAATGTGTGCTAAATTTGATAAGGATTGATCAAAAAATCTGCGAGCTAGAGCGTACACAAATTCGAAAAAAATCGTTTCGAGAAAAACGCGTTTGGAAAAAAGAGGTTTCTGTATTTTTGACCCGACTGTACGTCTCACACATTAGCATTTACTATATGAATACACATATACTAGAAAAAGTTTCTCTAAGCGTAGATGTCGCAACGTCTCAATATCCCCTCCATTGAAAATATTCATCTTGAAGTTCTTTTTTTTGCATTTGTTCATCAAAACTATGTGGTAAATAATTTTCATTTTTCGTGAGGTGATTCTAAATATTTAACTCTATTACATATTAGTTTTTTGGGGAGATGGTAATTTTCCTTCGATACAGAAATAAACGAAATTCGCGATTATCCCACGCTTCGCCCATGCTGCATGTACTAAAAGTCCCTTATTAAATTACAATTATCTTGTATATTCTGTGGTCAACTATCACTAAATTTTAATAATTGATGGGTCATCCGTTTTTCTATTCAATGCCTTATTTTCGAACAAATCTTAATATTTTCAAATCGCGCGGCAACTACCTTAAGGCGAATTATTCTGGCGGTTGTGAGCGCAACGACCAAAACAGTTGAAAATGCGCAAGCGCAAATGATTGAAACGTAGTAGGGATGACGGAGTCGAGTGATAGGCCGAAGGAAACTCTTTAACGTTTGACCACTTGGATCCAGTGCTGCCAGAACGAGTGCGATTCTTACCCCCACTTTGTGACCGTTTTCAATGCTTTTCAATGCTCTCTTATGGCAGAGAGTCACAAAGTGAGGGTAGAAATCGTACTCGTTCTGGCAGCACTGCTTGGATGTTGGATCTTAGACGCGTACACTTACATTTGTACATAACCTCAGCACCGCTGTCAAATCGTTCGATTGTTTTCAATACAGAATCAATTTTCGAGTGGAACAAAACAAGAACGTTGTTCGAAAATATTATAAAAGTGAGTACTGCAATTATAATGAAATGCCGCTGCTGAAAGTGCATGTTCTTACAAATTAAAACAACATGGCGGATGCGTACAATGCAATTTGCACATGAAAATATTTCTAATAATTGAGATTTATAATTGAAAACATGAATTTTTTCGTTTAGATTGAAGGAGTATGGGACGTAAAAAGAGTAAAAGACAAGCTCCTACACGAGTGAAAAGCATTCAACCTCTCGAAACCCAATTCACATGTCCATTCTGCAATCATGAAAAATCGTGTGAAGTGAAAATGTGAGTTCAAACATACAGAAAATTTATTGTTCATTTTATGTTTCAATCATATTTTTCTAATGTATAAAGAATAATATGTTACTTTACAGGGATAAAGCGAGAAAAACCGCACGAATAAACTGTCGTATTTGCTTGGAAGATTATCAAACAACAGTCAATGTTTTATCAGATCCAGTAGACGTATACAACGATTGGATTGACGCGTGCGATGCTGCTAATTGATTATTTATACACCATAGTGAGTGGCTTAACGAATCCCGATATATTAAGCATTAGTTATTCATATTATCTTTATATATAAACATATTTATATCATATATTTAGAATTTCGAACAATTACTCAACGTGATTTCACAACTGTGAATGAACCTTTTATTAATCATTGTTTGAAAATAAAGAATTATCATGTTACCTACTCAATGTTTGATTATGAAATATGTCACATTTCCTTTAGTTATGTAGATGTATTTATTGGGTACATGGGGCTTGTATCAAGGATTTGATTCATCAGAATTTCATAATAATATATTATAATGGTAATTTTCATTTGGAACACTGCATTACCAAGCCCCGTCCACTACTTATCATCTTCTTGTAATTTGCAAGTTTGACATTCGTCAAATGCTTCCGCTTGAATGCCTTCTTCAAAACATATTCATCTAGTTTCATGTTTACACCCATTCCAATGAGTATATTCTCAACTTCATCCCAAAATACATTCTCATTTTGTCCAAATACCACATCCCACTTGTTCCAAATCGCACGTGTGCCCGATTTCAATATAGTTACTTATGAGGCATCCCCCATATTCAGAGTCCTGGTTTCAAATGTTCCAGAATTCATTTTGACATATTCGACGAGTTACACATCGAAGTTTGTATCTTCGCCATAGTGACATTTTGAAATGTGGCCAGTCTAATAGCAAACCTTCGTGAGCGAGAGCAGCGGGCGAGCAAACACAACCCTATTTGTTTTTTATCGTTCTTGATCGGTTGGAATTCATCTCTTATAACAGCGAAAATTGATTGAGAATATGTCTACTGACCATCTAAATATGTGCAAAATTAAATGGAAATTAGATTTGCACGTTGGTTTCTATCATTCGGTACGTCTTATTGGGGGTTTTTCAATTAAGGATGTATGGCCAGTCAAATCTGCAGTACATCCATTTGTTTTTTCAAACCGATTATTATGTAAGATTAATCATGAATAGATTTTTTATGAATTAATAAATGTTTCGTTTGACAGCTGGTTTCCTAATCTAATACATTGCTAATCAACTTTTAGTTCCCTCGTTCAATCATCGATACCAATCATTCTATTTTTTTTCTCTGTATAATGCGCGTGAGTGAGAAAAATGAGTGACAATTTTCGTGTTGTGCTCAGAGACAATAAAGGCAAATCATGAAATTCATTTCCAGTATTTGAACATGATCGACGATATGCACTAATCAATTTTTATTTTTTATGAATAAATATGCATCGTTTCCATAATCATGCATTTTTTATACTTTCTTTTCCCTTCGTATTCATTGATCTCAATTTGTAAGGAAAATATTTTAATTTATTTATTTATGCAGCTCATGTTTATTTGGCGTTATATATTTGCATTAATATTCCATGATTAGACCACGTTTGTTTGGATTTTCTCTCTCTACTACTGTGCACTCAGTTCGAGCTGCCCGCTCTTGCAACGTTTATATATTTCCACGTTTCGCACATGTCGATATCGCGGGTGTAGTGACAGTTTTTTGTCAATTAAACAAAAAATAGGAAATTTCGAAAGAAAACAAGCGTTATTTATACGTGAACAATCATGAATGGATATTTATTATTCAATAGTGACAAAAAAATATTAAAAATTGCAATAAGGGGGGGGGGGGGCAAATTAAAGGCGCATTTTGAATTGATTCTCTTTAATTAAACAAATTAAGAACGTACAATTGTTCATCGCGAACAATCAAAAACAAAGGGCAAACTAACGATATAGAAAAAAAAGTCAAAGAATAAAAAAAAATTTTTTTTGGGGGGCGACATTGGGTGAGCCTCATTCGGACCGCGGCCATAGTCTGAATACAAATCAGAGAGAAGCTTCTCTCTGCACAAATACATATAAACTATAAACTACATTCTAGATGGCACTGCTTGTATGAACTATGTTCTTATTATTTTTATACGCGTGGATTCGAAGAGCAATAAGGTTTCTAATTTGCGGCGACTATAAAAATTATTTTCAAATAGTTCTATTTATTTATTTATAATTTACAAACAATTTAGAATTGATTGGGAAAGCAAGTTTTGTTCCAGAGTTATTCATCTACAAACTTTCGGTTAACTGCATGGATTTCCGCTTTCTTTCAACTAGAATTTGTTGATCAACTCTTAAATGTTGAAAATCATTTATGTTCACCTGTAAACGATTTACAATCGATTGGTTGTAATTACTGATAAACAAACTAATTCCGTTTGGTTAATTACATCCTGCGGATTCCATGTATTTCCATCTAATACATTTTGCATAACTTGGATGTGAGCCGAAGAAATGTATCGGCCGAACACGCCCATTGTCATGCCATGCTTTCATTGACACGGGCACACGCACATTATAGGTATATTGAAATGATGATCGTGAGAGGACGTCTATCTATATGTATATATCTTCATTTGTCTGGTAGTGCAAACTAGCCTGGATCATATCGATGCGTGAATTTGGTGGTTTCATGTGTATGTACCAATTTGTATACGCAGACATCTGATCTCCAACTTGTGAGCAGCGTATGAGTTTTTTTTATATAAAGGAAAGTATACTGTTACATTGCGTCACAGTGTGAAAATAATCATTCATCATTTGGTATTGTTGAAGTGCGTTATTGTAAATAAGTGAAAATAGCAAGTGCAAACAATTCAAATATTAATAGACAGCTGGAAAACATTTTTCAACTGTTCGTTTTGAGTAAAGATACTTGGAATAAGGGCAATAAAGACCAGATATTATAATGGATAAGAATAAAGTGGTCACTAATAATGGTATGGAACTTCCACCATTGCGTAGTCTCGATGACTTCATTTTGGAGTCGGCACGTTTTCAAATTCCTAATTTTAAAGATCTCGATAAATGGGGAAATAGAGTTGTCCACAATCTCTTGTATTATCAAACTAATTATGGTTTGATGTCTGTGATCATATTCTTGATTGTTGGGTGAGCAGTCTTTGAAAATTGATGTATTTATTATTTTCATTATTGTCTATCTAAATGTTTGATTGTCATTTGATGAAGTAATCTTGAATTCTTAATAGGATTATACATCCAGGTAAAATGTTGGTGGGAATGATTGCGATGGCTGTTGCTATTGCAACTTTCATTTATGTTTCAACCGAAGGGAGAGCAATACATAACTTTAAAAAGCAAAATCCACTTGCGGGCATTCTAATTGTTTTATTTGGCGGCTGTTTTGTTACTTATACTTTGGGTTCACTTCTTGTTTTTCTTGTTGGCATCTTATTACCATTCTCTGGTAGGTTCGATTTATGTCACGTGAATATAGTTAGTAACTATTCATACAGATATTAAAATCAATAGTTCATACTCACTGTTCTTCTTTCTAGTAATATTCGTCCATGCTTCATTCCGACTCCGGAATTTGAAAAACAAATTGGTGAATAAAATTGAAGGAATTGGATTGAAACGTACACCAATGGGACTTCTCCTTGAACATCTTGGTATGGAACAAGAGCTCTTCGCATAATTCATTTTAGAGATATAAACTTAAGGGAATCCAGAAAAATTATTGTTACTATCGATCTCATCGATTGAGAATATTTATTGAATGTCAAGAATCAAAACTCAATGACATCCTCACTCAGGCGCCATCATTTGTAGTATGGCGGAATCAACAAGTTGAGAATTTTTCAAATTTTAATCACACATATACACGCATACACGAACGAATAATGGATCAATTCGATAGTTGATGCAGTTTTCCACAGGACAGTCCCACCAAACATGTCTGTAATAATCCGGCTTCAATTTTGTTCGTACCTGCATAAACTATTCACTATTTTCTTGTTGGTTTAACCGAATTATTATTCGTACTATGAATAACTGTTTCCCAATTTTCCAACGTTTTCTTAATTCAACTAATTCTCTAAACGCTTCATTAACACAATAGCATATAGTAATTTTGAACTATATGATATTAGTGGTTACAGCAAACGTAACAAACACAATGAAAAGGACACATTACGCATGGGGTCCAATAGCGTTAACGTTTCTAATTTTCATGTTTCCGAATGAATAATTTGTTGATTCACGTTCCATTTGTTTTTTTTTGTTTTGGTTCCACTGATGGGGACAGATGATGTAACTGGTATAAATCTACGATTACAACCAAATATGATGGCAAAGCCACTTCACTAAATCAACCTCCAAATGACTAAAACTAACGTAAAATACTATTACGGATTCGCATACCATCATGTGATTTTGACTCGTAGGAATTCTGAGAATGAAATTGCAACTATTCTAATTCATTCGTGACTTCGATTGAAAAAACAATAATGGATTCTTGAAGTCGGCTTGAATTTCAGGCGATATCAATCGTCAACCATACATAATTCCGCAACAATTTTCATAAATGTATGACATTAGTTTATTGGAATTAACACTGGAAATATTTTAGGAATTCCCACGCTATAATTCCGTTCTTCTCGCCGTGTTGTCAAGAGTGTTATACCATATTTATTTTTACATGTTAAAGGCTTATGTCTTCTATACCGATGAATAAATGTTTATTTTCATGTGTTTTAATCATATACTATACCATTGTTCATTTCCTTATATGCCTAACGTAATATTAATAATTCAATTATATCACTGACATATATCTACTTTGATTAATGAAGGAATGCGAATTGAAATCATTTAAAATGATAGGCATAGCCATTTGCATAAAAATTCATTAAAAGGTTGTGAGCGCATTTCTCTCATGAAATCACAATTGACTAATTTTCCAACGCGAAATCAAAGTCATGAAAAGTGACATGCATATGCATCCATAAATGATAAAGGGGTGGACGAAAAATTCCATATTGTGGAAGACAGCATAATTTCACATTTTCGATGCGTAAATTAGAAAATGATGCTCTGCCATCATTACATCATAACTGGCAGTGTTGATAGTCAGATGAATTCTCTTTTTGTACTGTTATCAAATTACGAATGTACAAATAATCTTAATACATGAAATGACAATTATTTACTCGTTATGTATATTTGCAGAATTATAATTCAATGAGCGTTGGAACATAAAACTAACGGCAGTGTTACTATCTCCAATTTAGAGAACTTTGATAATGGATGAACGCATTGGCAGGCGGCAACGAGATTCTGACGTTAATATATAATGCTCAAAAACACACACAAAACGACTAAGATTAAAATTAATAATGTCGATATAAAAGAGAAAGTGGAAACTAGTAAAATATGACCCTAAACCTTAGTTATGAATACCGTATTGGAGGGATATAAGATCGTGTCCAACAATCGTGTTTGAGATGGCAATGAACCCACATTTGTCTTGGGGAATGGAATCAAATAAGTGTGTTCAGATCGCGAATATCCCATTTCTTCAATGCGCCGTATAAAACTCTGGAATAAAAATCGAAATACATCAATTTTTTCTCTACTTTTAATAATAAGCAATAGCGAATGAAAAGATCACCTCAATTGTATCATTGGCACACATCGAGAGAGCTTCTTTTCCACCATTCGGTAATCGCAAACATAAACGCAATAACGGTCCACCACTCGCTGTAATTAATTCATAGAAGTAATAAACAAATACGATATGTATATGTCGTAGCGCTTACAGATGAAGATGTAAATAGACAATACTTACATATCTCAGATTTGCTTGGCTCAATTTTTTGGGGATTACATTTACTGCTAAGTGATGAATTCTGTAAAATGAAATAAAAATTGATTGAAGAACGGCAACACGTCAACGCAAAAGACATAAAACGCACATCTTTTGAGGGAACTGTTGCATTTTCTGAAGGTTCAACGTCTGTCAAATTTTCCGGAACATCAATTCGCGATCGCTTTCCACGAATCGTTGAATAACTATTTCCTGTGCTCGTACTCACCACTGATGTTTCGTTATTATGGTTACTGCTATCTACGTGGAATCATTGGAGAATTATCGAAAAATCATTTGAATTGATTTCAGTAAGGGAATAATAAAATATCAATCAGTGAATCTACAAACCAACAGATGACGTAGTAGCTTCAATAGTCGGTCGCGACTTTTTTGTCCTCCTACCAGAATCTTTCGACATTGAGTTCAATCGTGCAGGACCTTTCATCGATGAAGACGGTTCGCAATGTGATTCTTCAATGCTGGGAAAATCTGAAGTGCTATCCGGGGATGGGTGGCTACTTAACATGTCATTCAACCCAGTAAGGAGATTGTCAACCGTTATATTTGTGTATGACCTCATGCATTCGCCAGTTCGCGGATCGACAACTGCTAAATAAGGATATGATGTGACATTATAGAAATTGATGTAGCCTCTACCATCAACGGTGTCAGATAGTACCTATGGCAAAAAAAATTCCAATTACAGTTTACAAGCCACAAGTAGTATCAGAGATGAATTCTGATATTTAATGAAAAGTTACTATCATACATTACCTGCCACAGAACAAAATGGTCTTTCACTATTTCTCTTATTTGTTTGTCAGGCCATACATCACGATTGAGAATTTGGCATGAAAATTCTTGGGGATTCTGAACGTTGACAAGCAGCCAACGATTTATTGACTTTGCGCGTTCGCGAGCTTCAATGAATGTCCCCAATAGTAAAATATCATATGGTGGTCGGAAAAGATCCTCTAAACGTTTAGTTTTACAACGTGATGGTTTGTTATTTCCGCTTACTTTCAGCGTCATTTCTTCTTCTTGTCTGCCTGTAATTATACAATTATTACAGTCCTCGATGAACTGAGCTCATAGATTTCCGTAAGAGAATTTGATCAATTTGACACAAATAACACAAGCTTTCCTTGATCGAAGGTAGGAATCGATTGAACTTGATGAGGAGCAGTGAATATGTCGTAGAAACGGTATTGAAACAATTCCGTTAGTTACTAAAGAAACAATCCAAATTCTCACGTATTTCGACGGCGAAATCTCTGAATCTGTCGAAGACATTGTTTGAGGAACGCGGAAATGAACACGCAGGCTCAGATGGCACCAACACTTCTTGTGTAGGCAGAATTGGTGCTCTAACTGGTGGTTCTTCAGTTCCAGCATCAGCAGTATCTCTTTCGGCAACGGATGCATGACCCTCGAACATCAAGGTGATTGCATTTTCCACGTTGCCGTCAGCGAGTGTCAAATACTGAACAGCAATAGCCTCTCTCTCACCTCAATATCACGGACAAAACGAAAAAAAAAATAAGTATCTTCGAATGATTTCAATGAGCTTCATAGTTTTAGAATGAAATGCTACTCCTAAGTCCATAGATAGAGATGAGTTGGATGGAAAAACATAATGATGAGGAAAATTATAATGTCCTACGTACCAGTTACTTCAACGAACTTTTCGATTAATTCACGATCCATTTTTATGTATACAGAATTTTTCTATTTATCTGAATAAATTGTTGAAAAATTTCATGAATTACTTCTCTCTGTTACATTTATATGTATGGATATATGCATACACACTCATATATATGTGTTGAGTTATGATTTTAAGTAATGTACGGTCTTCGAAAGCAGCAACAGCCTTCCACAAAACAAAGAACATAACGACATGAAAAATCCTGTAGAAATGCCATCTACTATATATTTGTGATATTTTACCAATTTACTCCTCAACTTATCAACATGTGTATGAGATTTACTCAGCAAGTATATTTATACCTCCTGATGATAAAATGGATAGTTCACCAGAAACTTTTGAGGCAGTATGTAGAGGGAATATTGAACCGTAAACAAGCTGGCGCCAACTATTAATAATCATTAGTAGATTATGTATCGAAAAATTGCTCTCAATTGGCTTTTTCAGAATATGCAATTGCTCCAGTTGTAAGATCAAAATTTGAATAGTTATTCACAATTAAAAATGGAGAATTTCATTTTAGATTACTCCAATCACACAAACGTGCGTTTCTATGGTTTTTTATTTTAAACAATTGTTCTCGAAATGCTCCTTCAGAATCGGCATTTGCTTTTGTTAAAACATTAATATTTTATTAATGATTCGCATAATGAGAATTATACTGAATATTTTTTCTCAAAATGCTCTAAAGCATCGTTGGTATACACAGTTGCGACGTCATCATGTAGAATTTCTTATTATGCGAATAATTAATAAGATATTAATGTTTTAACAAAAGCAATTTCAGATTCTAAAAGAGCATTTCGGGAGCAATTTTTTAAAACCAAAAACCAAAGAAAAGCATGTTTATTTCTTGGAGTAATCCAAAAAGGGAATAACTAATTAAATTTTAATCTTACAACTGGAGGAATTGCATATTCTGAAAGAGCAAATTGGGAGCAATTGTTTAATACATAATCTAGTAGTAATTATTAATAGTTGGCGCTGGCTCGTTTACGGTTAAAATTCGAGATAATAAATATTCAGTGCTGCCACCGTTTGTGATTATGCAATCGGATTCATATAGTAGCGCACTGTCAAATGTGTCGTCACATCAGATTATGGGGAACATTACCCCGTGGGTGCAAAGCCTGAACGAGAGTTCAAAGTATCATTGCGTGAAAGTGTGAACTTTTCAGCAAGTTTCGATTTATAGGGCGGCAAATTCGAATATCACATTAAAGGTCGTACTTTTTTTGAGAAAAAAAAAACAAATATATGACAATTCAACCACTGGGATTTGAGTAGTTGAAAAGGTTTTTGATATTCCATACCAAATATTTCTGTTCCTGAAACTTTTTGGATTGAGCTAACCTTTAACTAATTACTAGAACCTCCCATATATCATCATATCAATAATTTAGGTGGGATAATGTTATGCAATAATAGACTGTGGCACTGCATTAAATATATTGTGATAACGAATTTTTTTTGATAGTCAAGTGGATGATTTAGAATTCTCATCAGTCAACTTGTTCAACAATGGCAGAAAAGACTGGAGATGAATCAATCATTTTCGATCCAACAGGTATTATTCCTCGAATTATGTCTCATAGATACTCGTATTCACATTCATGATGACTTATTTAATTTTAGATCATCAGCATATACGATACAATCCGTTAAAAGGCGAGTGGGTTTTGGTATCACCTCATAGAATGAAAAGACCTTGGGGAGGTCAAGTGGAACCGTCTAACGATGAAGAATTACCAGAATATGACCCACAAAATCCATTATGTCCCGGAAATTCTCGAGTCAATGGAAAAGTGAACCTCATTGATGAACAAAATAATTTGGCAAAATCTTTATAACATCGTCCTTCTCTGTTTTCAGTTGTATTGAGCTTGACGTTTCTTTCTTAGGTGACACCAAAATATGAACAAACTTATTCATTTGTCAATGACTTCCCGGCGTTGTTGGAAGAGGTGCCCAGTCCACCGAATTCAGGTGATGAGTTATTCCAAATGGATGCTGCACGCGGAACTTGCAAAGTTATGTGTTTTCATCCAAAGTCCAATGTCACAATAGCTTTGATGAAAACTGATGAGATAGTGGAAGTAATAAAACAGTGAGCTTCTACTCCCAATAACATACATTAATAATACGATTTTCGTTCATTTTTGAAAATATATTTGCACATTTCTGTTCAGATGGATCAATGAAATGATCGAATTGGGAAAGAAATGGGCTTGGGTACAAATATTTGAGAATCGTGGAGCTTTAATGGGTTGCAGCAATTCACACCCGCATTGTCAGATTTGGGCTAGCTCATTTCTGCCATTTGAGGCTAAAAGGAAGGAGCAACATCTCCGGGAATATTACTCTCGCCATAAACGTCCACTTCTTATTGATTATGTCGAAAAAGAATTATCAAAAAAAGTAAAAACTTACATCATTAACCGAATATAAGAAAACAGACATGGAAAAGTGGAGTTGCTGGTGAAAGTTCTATTAATATTTTCATGAACTTTGCAGGAACGTATCGTGATTGACAATCGTGATTGGGTTGTGGTGGTTCCTTTCTGGGCAGTGTGGCCGTATGAAACAATGGTACTGCCGAAATGTCAAGTATCGCAAATGCAAGAGTTAACAGCAAGTCAACAGGAATCACTTGCAGCCATAATGAAGATGTTATGCACAAAATACGACAATTTATTCCTCACTTCTTTTCCATACTCGATGGGGTGGCACGGTGCGCCCACTGGACCAGGTTTTACCGCCGATCATTCGCAACATTGGACTTTCCACGGGATTTATTTACCGCCACTGCTTCGTTCAGCAACAATAAAGAAGCATATGGTTGGTTATGAGCTGCTGGCTCAAGCTCAGAGAGATTTAACGCCTGAACAGGCAGCGGAGAAATTGCGAAACCTTCCCAATTCGCATTATCGTCATCCTGAGACAAGTTTGACACCTACTTTAATTGCCAAATATAACTAATTGAGATTGAATAAATATTTTCCTGGGAAAAAAAAGATGAGTCATGATGCAATAAAACAGGCATCAGTCGATAGATAGATAGAAATACATATAAATATATTGAGGTTTCTGGATACAGAATAATATTAATAAATTGGGAATTCACAGTCGATTTTGTGAGTCCATGAATGAATTCCACCAACGATATCTTTTATTTTGTTTGTGGCGTCGTTTAATACTCCCTTCAACAGTTTTGTAACCTTCTGCGAATCATTTCCCCGGCGACATATTATATAAACTGAAAATATTTGTCTTTTGGAGAACTGTACGCGAACTGCGTCATAACATTTTTGAGAGATTATGTATTCATTGAAAATATTCTTACCGTTGGCATCACTGTTGCCTTCCATCTTTTCAGCTATAAGGTTCTTGGTCACTTCTAAGCCCCCTTTTTTCGTGATATCAACGTACGGTATATTTGTCGCATTCTCTAAATGACAAATTTCAAATTCTTCTGGTGATCGCACATCAATTAACAGATGAGGCTGGGATGATTTTCTAATGTCGCAATATTCTTCAACTGTTATCCGTTCATAATTTTCAAGAATATTCAGATTTGGATTCTTATCATTCGCTTTGCTCCCACAAAATTCCTCATAATCGATCAACTTTCGAACTGTGGGATTATCGCCACAAACTATACAACTGCAATTTTTTGGACGCAAGCGAACAGTTTGAAATGTAGCTTCAAGACCATCAAAGAGCATCAGTCGACCAGAAAGAATGCCAGGCAAATTCAATATTATTTTTAAGCATTCCAAAGCTTGCAGTACACCAATTGTTCCGACCACTGCGTTGGAAAATAAAACGACACAGAAATGTATGAAGTAGACAGAGGCAAGTAAAATTTCAAATTGTCCTTGAAATATTTCGAGATAGTATTCACCTGCACCCAAAATACCACCGTCGCCACAATTAGTGACAGTTTCTGGTGGTGGAGGTTTTGGGAAAATACATCGATAACACGGTCCATCATTGTAGTTATATACTGTCAATTGCCCTTCTAATTTCAAAGCAGATGCAGATACCAGTGGTTTATTGCTGAGTACACAAGCGTCGTTCACTAAATATCGTGTGGGGACATTGTCGGTAGCATCTAAGATTACATCGTATTCTTTTATTATATCCAAAACATTATTACTATTGAGTTGAAGTTCATGTGGTGTGATTCGTATATTATCATTCAAGCTGAAATGACGGCATGCATTAGTAAGTATATTGTTGTGGTACTTTTCTTCATACCACTATGAAAATTTTCGAATCAAAATACCTTTTGAGATGTTCTGTTGCGGCATTAACTTTGGATACTCCGATGTCGTTAACTGTGAAGAGTACTTGCCGGTGCAAATTATTCACTTCAACAGTATCATAATCAACAATGCCAATATGCCCGACACCGGCTCCGGACAAATATAATGCAGCAGGACAACCTAATCCACCAGCGCCAACAACCAGCACCGACGAATTCTTTATTTTTACTTGACCTGAAAATTTTACCGTCCGCAATTTTGTAGAATATTCGTGTGGTTATGAGGGTAAGTAATCTAGTCTATATAGCCCCTTCTACTTTCATTCTTTCCGTAAGAATCAATTGAGCGCCCAATATAAAAGTGCAAAAGAATGATTTCACATAATTTTAGCAGTATTGAAAAAGTGATACAATGCCATCAATATCATTGTTCGCGTGTATAAGGGACATTGGACTTCTTACAGTCCAGAAATTTTTCGACAATTGCCCTCACAGCTCTGAACACTTTGATTCGTCTGAAATCAGTAATAAAATTCCTTTCTGCGAGTGTTGCCAGTCAGGCTATTGCGGGTATGAGAATCATCGCTAGAGAAAAAAAACTTTTTATAATACTATCTAGCACAGGTTCTATAAGGTTCACGACTTTTGTTAAGCTTTTGCAAGCTTGAATTTGAATGAATTGCAAAACAAATTGAAGTATTACTTTTACTGATGAATGGTACTCATATAAATTATGAAGTGGATTGTATAATGAAACTGTTGAGAAACTGAAGTGAAAATATGTGGAATGAAGAATCATTACTATCACACTCCATCATTATTGATAGACTTCTAGGAGTATTTCGAAAGAAAAAATTTGATTGATATGTGCTCATTAAGATCAGAGTAAAGATCAACGGTATGTTGATGTCACGTTGACCTGTAACATAACTTTGAAGTAAAATCGATTGATGTCATGATATCATCATATCTCGACCAGTAGTTTTATTGTGATCGAGCACCCGTTGAATTATTTTTTCGGAAAACACATAATAGAATCTCCACAACTAATATTGGTCATAGCCTAACATATTGGAATACTCATGTATCTAAATGTATACAAACATACGAAATAGTAATGAAATATTGAGGCTAAAACATACCTTTAACACCTATTTCTGAGATAAGAATTTGTCGACTATATCTTGATATTTCATCATTATTCAAACCATTATTCTGTATTGTTCTCTTTTTTTGTCTCAAACTTACTAGTTCATTTTCCTTTTCTTTTAAAATTAGTCGAAGTTCATTTATTTCACGAACTAAATCCACTTCAGACATTTCATCAAATCTGCAGATACAACGTCAACTCCAAGGATTATGAATAAATTTGTCGTGTCAACAACACAATGTAAACACAAGTTCAAAACTTTATATGACTATTGACTACAAGTGTTAAATCTCTCGATATAACATCTGTTTATAATGTTATGTATAAATATCAGCTGACCATTCGCCATATTGTAAATGCTTTACGCGCGAAGTTTGAATTGTTCATGAGAAAATTCTTTCATAAACCAAAGACTATATATATATATATATATATTAATGTTTTCTTTTGGGAAAGGATATTGTATTGGAACCTTTCATAGAAAATACATAAATCTAATATCGATCGGCTGAGGCATTTATTATTTTTTTTATACATATATACTCATTTTGTCAGAATGTGAAGTTGTCACATAATTTTCCGGTCGTCAATTCTTGCCATGTTTATGTCTCGTCCAATAATATTATACACATCCACAAATGGACGATCCGTATCCTCACAAATAACGCATTTATAAGAATTTTGTTATATTCATTATATTTTCAATGGCATTACATCAATCATTCCTTGGGTTATGGTTAGTTAGGTAAGTTATAGATTTTTTTTTTTTTCTTCATTATCATTCATTATAGTAAAATATACACATAATTCATATTCATTATATAATGTATAATATCGTATTGATATAATAAATCGATTCAAATATCAACAATTGCAAGCTAGCTACTATAATAGTACCATACGTTTGAGATCCTCCATTTAAACAGCTTGCCACATATATAACAATTGGGAATTCAATGAGATAAATGAATGAAGCTGCCCAACATCATAACTGTGAGTTTCATTTATTTCAAGCAGCAATATTGAATCATAATGTCTATTGACTTTTTATTTTATGATTGCCATTGTATACTATTTTTTGCTTTGTTGGAAGTCGACATTCATATGAAATAATAACATACACCATCAGCAAGATCTATCATGACAAAAACATATGCAATACAAAATTTATAGCACATTGGGATTATTGATGATCTCATTATCTGCGAGAATATAGTTTTGATGGAGCTAGTTAAATGAAGGAAGTCCCAATATTTCACATCACTTCTGTTTTCTTTATTCATCGGTATTTCATTTCAAAAATGTTGACTAGTGGAAATAAGGGATCGATTGACATGTTAACTCTCGAACTCGAAAGTTCAGTTGATTGTATCATTGTACACTTTGCAGATAGTTGTAGAATACATTTTATTTGTTATTCATATTTTTCCTTCCATTATTATTATATTCATTATTACTATTATTATAGTTAATATTTCTGTGTAATCATTTTTGAATCATTTTCCATATGTTTTCAATATCAATCAACTTGTTGTTTATCCGAGTTCTTAATTGGTTAGTGGTGTTTTCTTTTTTTTTTTTTTTTTTTTTTTTTTTTTTTTTTTTTTTTTTTTTTTTTTTTTTTTTTTTTTTTTTTTTTTTTTTTTTTTTTTTTTTTTTTTTT